>JAPMOB010144928.1:0-30067 GCA_029875015.1 Lepomis gibbosus | reverse complement strand
CCAATGACCCTACAGGTTAAATAATCAGTCAAATATCTTCAATCTAACTATTCACTTAAAGATTTTATTCCTTTTTTCAAACAGACCTGGATTTTTTTTTTTAATTATCTGAAGCTAAGAGACTTTGAGAGGGAGATAGAAGGAAGCGGACAAACAAACAAAAATGCAGGTTCAGGCCTATAAAACCTGCAAAATAAAGTAATTTATTGGGTTTTAAGTACGCAGCACAGGTTTGTTGAAAGAGTACTTTTTTTGCTGCTTCCTGTTTATTTGTAAAAATGTCTCAGACTAAACACCAGAGGGCGCTGTAACACTAAATGGTGCCAGTTTTAATTGAGTCATTATGTCGCCCCATCAGACACTGTATTCTCTCAGCTGCAGTGGTGAACTCGTTTCAAGGGTACAGATAGCTTCTACTCATGTCTTGTTGTGACGTTACAGCCACACCCATAGTTTTATTATGACGACACATCGTGGGTATGAACACAGCCAATCAGAGGGTGGAGCTGTGTTATTAACGGATGTGCTGACCCTGTTAACGTTTGGATTCTGGGTGAGACGGATTTTTAAAAAAAAGGGGGAAACTAACGTGATGTTTATGTTGTCGCTGCGGTGGGATGGAGGACAAACAAAGAGGAAGTGGCGTCGCTCACCTTGTCCTTATGGAAGTAGATGAGGGCGCCGGCTGTTATCTGAGCGATGAGGATCAGCAGGAGGCAGGTGAAGTACTGAGGAGAAGCAACAGATGTTAGTCATCAAAAATATCTGTAAGAGTGTAAAAACACGTTCAGCAGGAACCTGCCGTCAAACCAGAACGAAAAAGGCGGGTGATATTTTTCTTATTGTCAACGAACAGAGATGGAAGAAGTAACTTAATTAAAAGTACTAATACCACAATGTAAAAAAACTCTATTACAAGTAAAAGTACGGCATTGAAAATGCTACGTAAGTAAAGTATGTGAGTATAATCAGGACAATGTACTAAAAGTATTGAAAGTAAAAGTACTCAGTGTCCTGTGACTGTTGTGCCATTATATTTTAGAATATTATTAATCATTAATGTAAATAAAACAACAACAACAGGATTTTACTGTTGTAGCTTTTGAGGTTGAACTTTGTATCAGGCTGCAACTAATGATTATTTTCATTATGGATTCATCTGCTGCTTATTTTCTCCATTAAATCAAGTTTAAAAATTATAAAAATAGTGCGAAATGGTGTCACAGTTACCCAAAGTGACACGTTCACAATAAACATTAAAATAACTAAAAAAAAAAAGATAAGCAGCACATTTGTGAACCATGAAATGTTTTTACATGAATTCATGCTTTAAACAATTATCAAAAGAGTTGCCAATTAAATTTCTATCAATAAATTAAAGTACTTGCTGTGCTTGTTATAAACAAAACATTTTTTAAACTCTTCATGTGTTTTATGTGTAAAAATTTGACTTCGTAAAGGATCTGAAGCTGTCAGATAAATGTAGTGAGATAGTGGAGAAAAAGTAGAAAGTGGAACGAGAAGAAAATACTCAAGTAAAGTAGAAATACCTCTAATTTTACTTAAGCACAGTACTTAAAGTAAATTTACCTCGTTACTGTCGAACCTCCAGTTTGAGTATTGTTGGTTAAAAACCACAGTGAGCAGCTGAGGCTTTATAAATAAAGATTGGTTTATTCAGTGGGAACCTGTGGGCTCAAAGTCAGGAAGTATTATGTTGTTTTTATTTTTTTAGTGACAACAATAAATACATATATAGAATAACACCAGCCTTATATTCTAATGTTCATGTATGGAGGTCTGAGGAACTGTCAGATAAAATGTTTCCCTTCATGAGTCTCTCCTTGTTTTGCTGTTTTCTACCACTTAGTTTCTTATTTTTCTGGTGTTGAACTGTGAAGCATTTTGAAACCACAATATATATGACTTCCTGCTAAATTATCTCTTTTTACCCGGCAGACACTTCAACCTTTCTGTGCACCTGTTTATGTGCAGGTGCTAATCCTTTAACACAGCTGCCGTGGTTATTCAGTGGTACAGGACAGATGTCAATCAATAATGAAAGAACCTATTTAAGACACCAAATTAGGATTGTGCCGGTCCATCGTTTGGAAATCTATATCCAGTTCTTTCAAGCTTCGTTGTTGCTCTAAAAGCTGATCCGCCATTGTGACCGCACGCTCTGACCGCAGGGACTTAAAGGGTTAATGTTTCTTAAACCTGGGCCCTGTTTTCACATACATTATAAAAGTGAGTACACCCCTCACATCTTTGTAAATATCTGATTGTACAGCTTGTGTAAGTTGTGTAAATTTGCTGTCCCCTCAAAATTAACATCACACAGCCATTAATGTCTAAACCGCTGGCAACAAAAGTGAGGACAGCCCTTTGTGAAAATGTCCAAATTGGGCCCAAAGTGTCAATATTTTGTGTGGCCACCATTATTTTCCAGCTCTGCCTTAGCCTTCTTGGGGATGGAGTTCACCGGAGCTTCACAGGTCGCCATTGGAGTCCTCTTCCACTCCTCCATGACGACATCACAGAGCAGGTGGATGTTAAAGACGTTGTTTCCTCCACTTTCTGTTTGAGGATGCGCCACAGCTGCTCAGTAGGGTTCAGGTCTGCAGACATGCTCCCCCAGTCCATTACCCTCAGCTTCTTTAGCGAGGCAGTGGTCGTCTTGGAGGTGTGTTTGGGGTCGTTCTCATGTTGGAATCCAGCCCTGCTGCTCAGTCTCTGGAGGGAGGGGGTCATGCTCTGCTTCACTACGTCACAGTACAGGTTGGCATTCATGGCTCCCTCGATGAACTGTAACTCCCCAGTGCTGGCAGCACTCCCGCAGCCCCAGACCAGGACATTCCCACCACCATGCTGGACTGTAGGCAAGACACACTTGTCTTTGTGCTCCTCACCTGGTAGCCGCCGCACACGCTTGACACCATCTGAACCAAATACGTTTATCTCATCAAACCACAGGACCTGGTTCCAGTAAGTCCTTAGTCTGCTTGTCTTCAGCAAACTGTTTGCAGGCTTTCTTGTGCATCACCTATAGTAGAGGCTTCCTTCTGGGACGACAGCCGTGCAGACCAGTTTGATGCCATGTGCGGCGTATGGTCTGAGCGCTGACAGGCTGACCCCCCACCCCTTCAACCTCTGCAGCAAAGCTGGCAGCACTCATACATCTATCTCCCAAAGACAACCTCTGGATATGACGCTGAGCACATCTTTGGTCGACCATGGCGAGGCCTGTTCTGAGAGGAACCTGTCCTGTTGAACCTCTGTATGGTCTTGGCCACCGAGCTGCAGCTCAGTTTCAGGGTCTTGGCTGTCTTCTTACAGCCTCGGCCATCATTATGTAGAGCAAACATTCCCCCTTTTTTTAGATCCTCAGAGAGTTCTTTGCCATGAGGGGCCATGTTGAACTTCCAGTGACCAGTATGAGGGAGTGTGAGAGTGATAACACCAAATTTAACACACCTGCTCCCCGTTCACACCTGAGACCTGATAACACTAACGAGTCACGTGACACCGGGGAGTGAAAATGGCTAATTGGGCCCAATTTGGATATTTTCACTTAGGGGTGGACTCACTTTTGTTACCAGCAGTTTAGACATTAAAGGCTGTGTGATGTGTTATTTTGAGGGGACAGCAAATTTACACTGTTATACAAGCTGCACACTCTCTACTTTACATTGAAGCAAAGTGTCATTTCTCCAGTGTTGTCACATGAAAAGATAAAATCACATATTTACAAAGATGTGAGGGGTGAACTCACTTTTGTGAGATACTGTATATTGGTGTCCTAATGACTAGTAGGTACAAAAAGTTTTTAATACCATGCAGTTGATGCTTCAAATTTAAAAAGTTCTAAAACTACCGACATTATCCTTTAAGTAACTCAAAGTAAGACTTTTAGTTAATAAAAATTTCATGCTGTGAAGTTCAGCAGAGAGCTACGCCTGCATTAACCATCATCGTGTCTAAATGATCCGTCCACATATCTGCCACTCACCAGGCCCAGCAGACAGCGGATCTCATAAATGGCCCCCAGGCAGCCGAGGAAGCCCATGAGCATGGAGAAAGCCCCGACTCCAATCAGGATGTAGCAGGTCAACTTTACAGACGAGGTGTTGTCTGTGTGGAAACAACAAAGAGTCCAGATCAGAAACCAGAAACTCCAACAAAGTGCAGTTTGTTGACAAAACGACGCAAGTGAAACCTGTAGCACCTTTAATTTTTATTTTGGGCTCTGGCTATCTGTGACGTGAATCAATCCATTAATTGATTAATGGAGAAAATAATCAGCAGATTAATATATAAATGAATATATAAAAACATTCTTTGACTGCAGCCTGATACAAAATACTTGTATTGAGCTCCATCTCAACAAATACAACAGTAAAATCCTCCTTTTATATGAATGTGTGAGGAATAATAATCTGCTAATATATAATAGTTCTACAGCCAGAGTACTTTTTCTTTTAATGCTTTTAATGCTTTTAATGCTTACATACATTAACTTTTTTAATGCAGGGTTTTTACTTGTATGTATTTCTTTGTATGTTTGGTATTAGTACTTCTATTTCCTCCGTCCCTGATGTCAACAACCTTTGTCAAAGCTGCAACACCTTCTCATCCCAGACCTTTTTTTTTTACAAATTCCAGTTTGTGTGTGCGAGTCTGATGTGTTGGGTTTTGAGGAATAACTGAGACGTTGAACATTCAGATTCACACAAAAACTGCGCAAGATTGTGAAAAAAGAAATGAAGGCTTACGTCGGCGGGTCGAGTTTTTAAACGGTGCGTTGGCAGAGTCCTCATGGCCTCAAGGAATCACGGGATACCCCCGGGGGATCAGTGAACCAGGTCACGCAGCTCAAAACCAAGACAAAGACGAACGAGGGGAGTTTATGATGGAAAATTAGGCTGAGGCGTGCAGGAAATGAAAACCTGTGTGTTTAGTGTGTAAGTGCGCCCCAACACACGTGTACATGTTTTAAGGGTCAACCTGCAGGGCAACCACAGACCGCCGGTGCAATTCATTTCTACTGGCTGCTCTGTTACGACACAGAGGAGGCCTGTGAAGAAGTCAACACACAATCGAGTTATCCGCCGAGTCACTTTCAGAATCAGGTTTCAAAACGTTTCTAAATTCAATGTTCTGGGTCTCAACAAACACAGAGCCGGCATATTTTCAAAAACATGGTTGAAATCAATATCATTAGATGAAAAACCTTATTTTTAATCACAATATAAAGAAATATATGCAACATGTCACCATCATTAAAAAACAAATTAATGCTTTATACAGTGAGCTTTTGTCCACTGCTTTAAAGCTTTTAACACTTTAAAAAACATTTATTTGGCATTTCACTGCACAAACCGCCATTTTGCACATATTCCTGTTTATTCTTTGATATTTTATAAATTTTATATAAATACACATGTGTTTGCACAATATAAATCCAGAGTAATGCACATGTAAATAACCTCCACAATGTTGTTTCTTTTACACATAGTTCTGTTATTCTTATATACTTTTATAAGTTGCACCTTGGTTCATTTAATATTTATTATATATTTTTACATTTATTTAAAAACTGTCTATGTCTTGCACCTGATCACCACAGCAAATTCCTCGTACATGTACAGTGCTACTTGGCAATAAACCTCTTTCTGATTCTGATTTCTTTTTGAATTAAAGGGATATTTCCAGGAATACGATACTGCATAAAGTTTATAAGTGCACGAGAGACATATTTAAAACTAAGAAGCCGGGATATCCTGACTTTTGGTCCCTAATATGACAGCCCCCATAGTTCCCATAATGCACCTTAACAGCTGTTGAGTTGTCAAACTGTGGCCAGAAACGATTTAAGAAAGAGACACTTAAAGAATCCAGGTTAGAGTCCTATTGGGAGGCCGGCAGAAGATGGCGCTTGTATGCATATATCCCGCCTCTCCAGCGAGACAGCCAATCGTCTGCTTTTTAACAGCTGCGCCAGCAAACGTATCCAGCCAATCGTGTGGTTCCACTGACGTCAGAGCCGTCGTATATGCTGACTGTGTCCATGATGTCAGTTAGCTTAGCATTTGTTCAAGCGCTCTGATGGGATGAGCTCGTGGAATCATGTCACCGGCGCTCGGGACAGAGCCGATAATGAAGTCAAACATAATGTTTCTCACACAGCCAATAGCTGTTAGCCGGCAGTAAATACGCTACCTTGGCGACCCCTGTTGGCCACGTGACCCTCAATAAACTGTGATGGATGTTTACAGCTGTCTTCATTTCCTCCTGCAGATAAATTCGGCTAACTGGGAGAGTAAAGCTGTTTCTCGAAGTCAGGGAAGGATCCTTCAACAGATGAATTTCAAAGCCGCTACAATATCAAATCCCCCCAAATCATTTAAATTCTATGAAGGACCGATTCCTTAATTTTGGAAGCGTGCCTGCGCGCACCTCAGTGCACCAAAAGCCCCCACAATCCTTTGCGAACAATGCTGCACTGGTTCTTTTAAAGCTGTTGAACGAGAGGGAAGCAGCGACGGTGCAAAATGCATTTAAATGTTACGTCTTGTCCCTTGTGACTTTGTTTTTGCCGTAATGTGTTTTATCAAAGTAGAGAAACCACCTGTGCTGTTTAACTGGTATTCAGGTCAGAGCCAATCAGACACCGCCACGCTCAGTGGTCAGTTTACTCCTTTCTCACTGTGTGCGTGAGTGATCTTTTATCTTTATACTGATTATTTGAAGAATTAACTATGTCAAATTTCCATATTTTGGTGTTTTTATGACCATGTTTTCTCTTGTTCATTTAAACACTGTGTTGAAACTCTTTGTCGTAACAAACCAGATTTATTCAGTAAGATTTGGGAGATACGGCATCACGTTAGAAACGAGGTCTCGCTCTGACTCAGCGCGGCCTGAGTACAATCAGGTTACAGCAGCAGGAGGCTGATGCATCGGTTCACCCTCAGAACCGCTTAATTTATAACATTTATAAAATGTTCCATTGAGCATCAATACGTCTCATTTGTGTGCAGACACAAAGCTAAACTGTCTGCTACACAAAGCTAACCCCCCCCCCGCCCCCTCCGGGTTTGCGTCGTATGACCGCATTCCCGACCGCGATGAAATCCCCGCACTCACGCTCCTCCTCCCGCCTCTCGGCCCGGGCCGACTGGTGATGTAGTGCGTTGGTGTGTGTGTGGTTGGTGATGAGTAAGGCGGTGAGCGCACTGGGCTGATGTGATGCATGCTGATGCTGGACGGAGCAGAAAGGGGCCAGTGTCTGAGGGGAGGACACCTGCAGAGAGGCCACGGACGCGGGACAAATGTCCTCAGTGACGCCCGCTGATCTGAGAGCGCGCACACACACAGGCTGTCTCTCCATTACACCAGCTCAATGTCTGTCTCTATATTTCAGCATCAACACTTCTTCAGTCGTCTCTGTGCCTTTCTTTCTGTCTCGCTGACTCTGCTCGACTCTTTTTAGTCTCTCACTCTGAGAAACTCTCGCAGTCAGTTCAAAGTTTTAGGGAAATTGGGAAACTTCGTCATGTGCGTTAATAACAGAGCTGGAGTCAGGTCATTTTTAGCATAGCTTAGCATAAAGACTGGCAGCAGGGGGGAAACAGCTCTGGGTTTAGAACACACATTTACCCAAGTACTGTACTTTCTACTTCTACTTAAACTACATCTTCAGTTCACTACAGCTTCAGTTACAAGATATCTGCCTGGTGCACAATCCTTTTTAAAAAACCTCAGACATGATGACAGAATCAAGCGTTAATATTTTAATCTTAAGAACGCACAACAGAATAAATATCTTAAAACAAGTAAGCGCTGATTCATTTGTGATTAATCAAACTTTTATTGAACATCTGTTATGTTGTTATTGAGGATGTTATATTGTGATAATAGGGCTGATTTTGAAATTGAAATTTGAAAGAACGCGATTAGCTAATCGTGAAGGTGGCGATTAAAATGTAGATTCAGCATCTGACCCGTTTTAAACAGTCATGCAGTTACAAATCTGTTGTCATCCTTATGTGACAATCAGAAGCGCCATGCGCCTCCTGTTACGGTCCTACTCGCCAATCACAGGGCGTGTACATTTAACAGCGAACAAAACTAGAGGAAAACGTGGGATAATGGCGCCATCCGAACAGACACAGGCAGCGGCTGTGCCCGCCCTTTATCCAGCGCCAACTCGCACTGAAGTGCTTCAGCAGGGAAGCGTTTAGCCTAAACGTTGTTAACGTGTTATTAATTTGTCATTTTGGGTGTTTCGACTACAGATAACAGCTCTCTGTGAGCACGCTCTCTGCAGAGTGACGTTACACAGCCACATGGAGCATTTCAGTAAAGTATCTTCATTTCAGGGCGGCACGGTGGTCCAGTGGATAGCACTGTGGCCTCACAGCAAGAAGGTCGTGGGTACAACAATATTGCAACATGTGCATGTGACAATAAAGTATCTTAAATAAATAAATAAGAGCGTTTTGCCTGCCTGATTTTTCTGACAGATTTTGCTTATTTGTTCAGCTGTCCTTGATTTTTGTGCTTCTACTGTGGTTGAGTGGGATACGTAGTTATATTGTTTCTTTTTTTGTCTGTTTTAACTGTGTTTATTGTTGATGTACGATCAGGAGTCTACAAAGGGTGTTTTATTTTGAAAATCTATCGGATTCTCTCTGCCGTGTGTCTGACTTCCTGTCTGGTTCATCTGCTCTGTGCTGTTTGATGCGTCTTTCGTCAAACATAGACTGGCAGTGAATATTGAGCTTTAGCAAAACTTCAATAAAATTAAAAATGAAAAAAATTTAAAAATTGCTAATTGAATCGTAAAATCTGGCGGAAAAATCGCAATTCGATTTTTTCCCCCCAAATCGTTGATCCCTATGTGATAAATCATTATTGTTTATTGTCCAGCCCTAGTTCAGACATTAACAAACATGGAGGCATACCGTCGTCGTCAGCTGGTTGCACTTGTGTGTGCTGTGGAAGAACTTGAGGCTTAGAAGAGCGAACGGTTTATACTTTTTTTGCGTGAGCGAATACACAACACCCTGGTGACATTTCACAATCCACTTTCTCTAACTGGTTTTTACCAGGGATACACAGAAATTTTAATTCTTGGTCGAAGCTGAAACCAAAAACAATAATTAAAAAAAAAATTCACATTTTTCCATTTATTTATTTTTTTACCACTGTATAAATTAAATAGTCAAAATGTGCTTTTTACTCAGTGTTTCTCACAGGACTATGGTGGGTGGGTCCGAGAGGTAAAGTAAATTACATTGTGAGTGAGTTTCAGATTCGGTCTGTAAACCTCTCAAACTACAGGATAATTTGGATAATAATCTGTAAGCTGCCTCAGGTCGAGAAACGATTGTCAGGAGGGCGTCAGACCCAAAATCAGCCCAATTATCCTTTAGCGTGCAGCCAACTTTAGAAATTAGGATTTTTACACACAAAACATCTGAAGACTTTATAAAATATGATGTTTTGTTATAAATTAAACAACCCAACAGTATAAACAAGTAAAGCTGAAGTGAGTAATCAATTAATTGATTGACAGAAACTGAATTGCCAAACATTTTGAACATTTTTTGGTTTTAGCTTTAGAGTTATTTTTTCTTGCTGGACGGAGCCAGGCTTCCATTCTCAGTGCTAAGCTAAGCTAATCACCTCCTGGCTCTAGATACTTACTTCCAACACACAGACTCAGTAATTAAGTGCACTATTAAGTGAACTACTTATTTAAAACCTGACAAGAGTGCGCAGTAAAAGAAGCCATGATGATGAGAAAGAAATACGGAGGAGGAAAAACAGAGAGAAAGAGAGATTTGTTTGTGGCTTAGAGGAATTTCTTTTTTAAACAGTTAGGAAATCTGCTGGACACTTGTGTTTAACTGAACCAGTCTCATATGGTGGAAAACACACCGGTGACCACACACAGACTCAACAGACCGTCGTTCATGGCCTCCATCGGGGTCACAGTGACCGACTGGATGAAGGAATGTCTGTTATCAGAGTCTGCATGCAGCTCTAAGCCAGTTCACCAGTTAATACAGATGGAATCATTAAATTAAAAAAACTGGCAGCCTATAGAGAAATTGATGATTTATGAGACGAAGGTCATTTGTGTGAATTATTCAGCCTCAAGTCGGAAAGTAATTACGACACAAGTTTTGGGAAACCAAGCAGGTACAGGGCGCCTAAGCCCATCCCCTTCAATGGGGACTTATTTCGGGGAAAAATATGTATGGTAATCAACGGCGAGAGACAACAGATGTTTTTAAAAAAATCCCATCTGAATTGTGCCGTGATGTACACATATTAAATAAACTTTTGCAAGTCGAGCAACAAGCCAGACTTTTCACCACTTTTAACACTTTAACTCTCGTTCTAAAGGGAGGACGGCGGCGGCGGCGGCCATGTTGGTGAGGTACATTGTACGAGAAGAGCAGTGGTGGACAGTAGCTAGATATATTTACTAAAGTGCTATACTTTACAAATTTTGGACAAATAGTCACCATGTCAGTAAGTTTAAATTACTTTAACGTGCTTTAAGCAGTGTGTGTGCACCATCTGTTATTAAGCTACACCTGATAATTTACTGAGTGGACGTTGAGGTACATGGGATGTATTTATTACTTTGTTTTTTAGCGTACTACATTTCTGGTATCATGACATCCCTTTCTATCATGACTCCATTAGAAAATAGCGTATTAGAAATGCATGTTTCTATATTAAAAAACAAACCCGTGGTTCCTGTCCCGTCCCTTCCTGTGATCCACGGGATTCCCAAAAAAAAGCACCCAAAAAAGGGAAATCCTCTGCAAACTAAGGGTCGACCGATAAATCGGTCTGGCCGATTATCGGCACAGATATTCACCATTTTTCCAATAATCTGCATGCAACCACCTCTCGCTGTCGGCTCGAGCCCACAGAGTGGTGAGCGCAATGTCCCGCCCACAGTACTAGCTCTTTGGAAGTGTTGTAATAAGTAGACTGGAGCTAGCGGAGTGCAGCTTCCACAAGTTGACCATAACTACGGCCGTTACTGTAAGTAAGTGCAGCAAAACCAGCAGTATCGGTAAAAGGCTGGTACTGCATCAGTACTTTAAGCAGGAACGTGCACCAAGCGATATTTTAATCTGCTCTGTCTCATCCAACGCAGCTGTGTTTTGGTTTTACACCAGCACAGGTACTAGCTCGGCTCATAGCTAGTTTGCTAAATAAGCTAAACCTCTCTGTAGCCTGTTTAGCTCAGATGCTATGTACTTTAAAATTTAGCATCCTTCTAAAATCACCTGCTTGTTGAGAGAAACGAGCTCGTCTCTACCAGCAGCAACAGCAGAGGGAGGAGGAGGACTGCCATGAGCTGCTAAACTTTACTCAGTATTCTGATGTCAGGAATATAGTTTATTTATGTTTATTTATTATTTGTATGTTCCACTGGTTTCTAGTGAGAAACTGATTTTATATAATGACTTTGCTGCTGTAAACTTTACTTCTGTTGCTTCTCTAAAAACAATTATGAAATCTTAAATGTGATTATTGTTCTAAATTTTTTCTCTTTTAAATAAACACGTTTAAAAAGGCAAAACCAATAAAAGTATAGATAAGGAACAGAAGCAATAAATGTATTAATAAAATCCTAACAATATAAAATAAATACAATATAAATGGCAGCAGGTAAAGACAAATTTTATAATATATTTTATAGTTTTATGATAATTTATCACTCATAGTTAACAAGTCCATCTCTGGGAGGAATCTAATTCATTTAATTTACTTTTTATAAAGATTAAACACAATTAACTTCAATCTTGTTATTTTCAACAAAGTTTTCTGTTGGAGTTTGTGTTATTCTAAATTTTGACACCAAGATTAAAAATTTTACAGCCAATGTATATCGGTTCTACATATCGGTCATCGGTCTAATTGGTTACTAATAATCGGTATCGGCCCGAAAAAAAAAAATATCGGTGGATCCCTACTGCAAACATTACAGTGTCATACGCAGGTTTACTGAGTCAGGACCATAAAGGCATCTGTTCTACTTTCACCTATAACCCAGATTAATTTATAATTCAGTTTTCTTCTTTCTTCTCAAACAGATCTAAAGACACATATTAAAAATACACACTCAGGCAGCCTGCAGCCACAACTTGTCCTGTTTTCTGCCTGTTCATCATGCCTCCATTTCTATTGGCCTACATGCGCTCTGCAAGTGGATTAGAGTTAAAGGTCCACTGTAGAAAAAAAAAACAAAAACAAACATATTGGCGTTTTCTTTGTTTGTGCTTCAGAAATCATCACACTGAGGGTTTTATCCAGTCTTTCAGTCCAAACACAGAAAACCCGACTTCACTGGAGCGGCAACTACAACCCAAAACATACTAATAAAAAGAATCGGGTCACAGGAAGTAAACAAATAAACAAGGAATCACGCTGCACGCCAACTATCAGCGAGCATCAGGAACACAGAGCGATCCAGTCTGCTCGTTCCTCGGACTCTCTGGAAGGGAAATCGCTTTAAATGTGATACGGGTACTTACTCAGGAGGACGATGAAGCTCTGATTGTCGAGGAGGAGCCACAGCCCAAAGCCCATGATGACGGCCCCACACAGCTGGAGGACAAACACACGCACAGGTCAGCAAAAAAAATATACATACAGCAGGCTGCGAACAGGCTGTAATGTGTGCGAACGAGAGCACGTTTCACCGTAACAGAGAAACTTTGTATGTGATGCAACAATACTTTCAGCTCACAGTTTGGTTTCAGACTGGTTATACTGGTATTGTTTCCCACTGGGGTTTGAGACGCTGTGGTTGGTGGACCTCGGACCCTCTCGGGGGATCTGGGGACATGCCCCCGGAAAGAAAAATGTGTACATTTTAAGTAAAAATGCATTAATCTGATGCGCTTTAATAGCAAAACTAAGATCTATGAAGAACTTTTTGCTATAGTAACCAATTTGATAATAAACACATAGTATAAATATAAATGGTGATAACACATAATCAACGAATAAAGTTATTAACATGTTGTATATCTTCCAATTAATCTTATTTTCATACTGTTGTATCCTATATAAACTATGTCAGAACAAATTAGACTGTGGCGCCCGCCATCGCCTCTGTGATTGTGGTGCATTTCAGTTTGTTCTTCTTTTAAATCATCCTTTCATACTTTTGCTGATACGGGATAAACGCGGAGGTGTTCTGGTTTCTCTGTTTATCTAACATCTCATCCGTTTTTGCTTGTGCTGCAATATTTAAAAGTGATTTTTGAGCAAATAGCGCCGAATATGTCCATATAAGGTTGTGTAGGTTTTATTAAATATGACAGGTCCACTACCTCAAATATAACAATTGTGACAGATATATATTCCATTTCCAATAACATCAGAATCTGATTTAGATTTATTCTGAAAGGGAAAATGAAAAAAACAAGTAGTATAAAAGTCAAGAGTACAATTAACATCTGTATTAAATATGTTCTTAATGAAGAGCAATTCAGTGTTTAAAATAAAGAGGATGCTAAATATCGACTAAACAATGTGTGGAAATATAAATCTAGCCAATAGCTGTTTCACTATAAAATCCTCCATTTGGTTTGTTGGTTAAAATACTTTTTATGTGAAGCAGCTGCAGCAGGAAATGTTCAGACTGCCTCAGCACTCATTTAAAAGCTCAGATAAAACTGCAAGCCAGCAGCAAACAGTAGAATCAGGCTGATATCTGAGAGCATGAAGATGAAAGTAGGAGTGAAACTAACCACATAGATTCAGTTAGACGTTACAAAAGTAGTGAGAGCTGAACTTTCTGCGTCTCTTTAGTCTCAGTTTAATGTCTTAACACTTAATCTTGCTGGTGTAAACTTTTTGTTTTGAAGACAGAACTCGAAGACATTTTAAGTCTCAAGTTTTCAAACTGGATGCAAAGATTCAAAAGTTTTAGGTCTCTTAAGATAAAATCATTTAACTACAGAGGCCTGAAAATTACATATGTATATAAATACAGAGCAGGATTTGTTTGTTTATATGGAAGTTTCAAATAAAAAGAAGAAAATAATCAAACGTGATTCAGTACTGTACAAACAATTATCGTGATTTATACCATTATGTGTGATATAAATTACATATGATGGAAGATTTCAGCCATAATCGCCCACACCTACTACTAAAGTGTCTCATATATGGAGGAAATCAAACACAAGCTTTTAATCTCAGATCACAGATTTAAAGGAAGAAAAGAGGGAGAGAAAAAGGAAACGAGAACGTGAGTATCACCCTGGTAACTAAGCCACAAACACTTTATCTGCACTGTAATTAAGTCTCACACGAATGATAGGATCAACATCAAGCTGTCCACAAAGCTGCAGTCTTTACAGCAACTTTAGATACTTTTACACAGTCAAAACACAATCTGATTTACAATATTCAGTTATATTTCCTCTTCTCGAAAGCACTGAATGAATTATGAATTACTTTTTACATATTTTTTGCTCAACTCTAAGGGCTAATTACCACACAGCTACTTTACAGAACAGACAAAAATGAAATTACCCAATTTCTAAAAACACTTCCTAAAATTTACTGCAGCTGACACGCAATGAAAATAATCTAACAAGACTAGGGCTGGGCGACATGGCCAAAAATGTTATCAAAATAAATTGCTCCTGATTGAAAGTTGAGGAACCAAATAGTAAACTTTTCTTTGGACATGCTACACATCAAACATCAGTTATGTTTTCCATAATTATGTTTAGTTAATTTTACGAGGTTGGGTCAAATGAATGATTCGTAATTGATATGTTATCCGACAGCCTAATTTTTAAATAAGTAATCATACTGGTTGAAATAAAAATTGAAATAAAAATTTAATAGCGTTAATCGTTTTTATTTGCATACGCCGCTATCGTTAGCTAACTAGCTTACTATCAAGCGGCTACATTTTTGAGAAGGCACACATAAGCTTCGTCACTGCCGATGCACATGGGTACAGCGTAGCCCCTTAATTTAGTGGTATTAATGTAATTAATGAACACGTCTGTAAACTAAACAAGAAACTGGGTTACTTTAGAAAGAAAGAAAAGTCTGAAATTAACATTTTTATGTATCATACAGACATTAACTGCTGTAGGTCCACACTATAATATGCAGTTCTACATGGGTCATCAATAGGTGTCTTCTGTCTTTTAGCATCATGTACACAGCCATAAAGTACTTAAAGGTTCAGTGCGTAAGTTTTAGTGGCATCTAGTGGTGAGGGTCGTGAATTGCAGTCACCGCTCACCCCTCCCTTTCCAAGCACGCAGGAGAAGATACGGTGACGACTACCGCTACCATTTCTTCCTTCTTCTTCTTCTTACATATTCAACTTAGTGACGAAACGAGCTCTGTTGAGCAGTTTGTCCATTCGGGCTACTGTAGAAACAGCGAGGAGCAACATGGTGACGTCCATGTAAGACAGGGGCCGGCAAATAAGTCTGGCATCGGGCCAAAGTTTTTCAAGGCCTTACATGGCGGGCAAGTTTTTGCACTCTCGTGTGCACGTTTTAGATCGGGCGGTACTGTGCAGGACTCCCGTTAGGCAGGTTGTAAGAGCGATTCCAACTAACTGTTAATATTTTTTCGCCCTTGTTAAACAAATTGATTATAAAAGACACTTTTGCACATGCTCACAATAAAGCATGTGCTGCAGTGAGTCCGCGCGTCCTGGCGCTTGATTCGCATTCAGAAACCTATGCACGCTTATTTTCATTTCCCTGAGGAAATTCAGGGGAATTTCAATCGCACGTTTACTGACAGCTTTTTTGTGTCAAGCAGGCCGGAGACTCTTTTGAATGTCCTTCAGAACTCTTCAAAGTAAAAGCTCTCAATAAACTCTGCATAAAGCATTGCTGCACAAAATACTCTCGCTATTATTTTGGAGGCACAATCAATTAAGAGGAAGGGATTATGTGAGTAACTGTTTCAGCAACAGCCGCAAACAATTTTTTCATTTATTATTTTTCTGCTATCAAAACAATCTGGCTGCGGGCCAGATATTATTGCTGGCGGGCCGCCTGTTGCCGACCACTGATGTAAAAGGACCCGCGGTGTATGTAGATAGAAATGGCTCATTCTAAGGTAATAAAAGCATAACGGTTCATTATATACTACTGAAAACGTAGTTATGTACATTATATTGCATTTCTGTCAATAGATCCTCCTAAATATTACACACTGGACCTTTAAGGCATTGAGGTGCACTGAGAACGGCTCTTTAAATCGTGTTTCAAAAAGGTGCATTAATCCTTTAATGACACATTATCATTAAATCATTAGTGGAGGTAAAATACTCACAAAGAAGATGAGGTTGAAGAGAAACAGGAAGTACTTGGTTACTGTCATGCAGCCTTTCCCCATGATGCTGGATCTGTAAACATGTAAACAGGAGACACCACAGTCACGATTCACATTTAAAATAAACAGGTGTTCTGTGCGAGAGCAGAGCAGGATCGTGTTTCCAGACCTGCTTTGGGGATAAGCGTGATGTGAACAAGTGGTGACAGATGCTGTAAGGACCACAGACCTCAGAGGCTAAGCTGGCCTGATCATGATCCGGACTGGGGCGGGGGTTGTGGGGGGCTCAAATCTCCAGGATTACACCCACAAAACCAGTACAAATCACAACCTCAATCTCAGAGCGCAGAGGGAGGAGAGGCCAGACACTCTGTGACCTCTCTGACTGACAGAGTCTGTCTCTCAGATCCAGATTCATAGGAATATTACCCTAATAAGAGAGCCATCTGTGGCGCACCAAATTGCACATTTATTTAAGTTATTTTACCCTTTGAAGATTAATTTCTCCTCCATGCAAAGTTTTTTTAACATTAACAAATTAGAAGCAACATATTTAAAGACATAACTCCTCATTCTTACCTAAAGATCGCTGTAATCTGGTGGCTAATGTACTTGTGAATATTGAATATTTCCATTGTATGCAACTCTATACTAACAATACTCCACTATATTTCAGAGGATGATAATGCACCGTTTACTCCACTACATTTATCTGACAGTAGTTGCCAAAAACTAAAATCAAGAGGAGGGGGGACAGTCGTTAACGAGAACACCGCATTTTTAATTAGGGTTACTGGTTGCATTTAAAGCAATAAGTTTTCCATCCAATCAAAGTTAGGATGTTAACAAATAAATCAGACAATGCAAAAGCAATTTACTGATTTCCCAAAGTTATGGTCTTGACTGGTCTTGAAATAAAATCTTGAGTCCTCAATGGCCGAGACAGAGACAAGACAGAGTACAAATTCGGTCGAGTCAGAGACGAGACCAAGACCGTCAAAAAGTGGTTTTAAGACCGGTCTTGAGTATTACAACACTAGAAAACAAGGCACTATTTTGCCTTGAATGGCTGCTGCTTGTGAGGACAATAATGTTGTTCCTGTTAGTGATTATGCACGATATACCAATGGGCTGATTTAGTGGTGTATGATGTTTGTATTAAACTCCACATTGTGTGTAATTGTTGCGTTTAGGATTGCCGATGCTTGTGGAAGTGAAACCTTACCTGTGGGCCTCGAGAGCTTGTTATCCGTGAGTTGGGTATGAAACGGAAGATACCTGATGACTGTTGTATTTTAATTTGTATAATTAATGTAATTATCTGTGAGCTCAAACATTTGATAAGTTAGCACAACTAATGTAAAGTGATTTTTGTGCAGTGCTGTGAATGTTTTCTGTCCTCTCTTAATAGAGATGCCACTGCTGTATTTTTTGTACCATGTTTATGCCGCTTTTGTGCCATATTTGGGCTGCATTTCTTTTTTATTTGTACTAACGGCTGCATCATTTCCACGTGTATTCAGGAGCAGAAGTTACTTGGTTTCTATTTTTAACTCAAAGACCAGTTTGTTTTTATTTTTTTGGTTTGTACATTCAACACCAGTTTATTCAGTGGAACAGTTACTCTATTTTAATTTTATTTTCCATAAAATTACCAGCCCTAATGGTGGGAAGACAATAAAATAAACCCCACCAATTGTATTTGAAGTTGTGTGTGTAACTAGATAACTAGTGTGTGTAAATCCCAATCCATCCAACTCGCTTTCACCGCTAGGAAAATGTTGACAACCTTTCTCCGTCTGTGCGGTGGTTCATATTTACAGTAAATCCAGCCAGACGTGAACGCAGCATCTCTCCACCTCCCTGCAGCCATCGCCTCCTCTCCATACAGTAATGGCCTCTTACTGTCCAATAAATCTATGAAAATCTGGGTGAAATATGGAGTCCTGACTCGATATTTCCTCCTGGCAGTGAAGCCCTGTAGCGTGAGCACAGTGCCCGTGTACCCGACCCATATTCCCATCACGGTAAATAGGTTACTGTTACAACACCGCCTGTGCCAGTTTAGATAGGGGGGCACCTGCAGGGAGGACAGAGGGAAGAGAATATGGGGAAAAGACATTTTGGCAAATGGTCGCTGCAAAGCCAGATGGAAGGTATTATAGACTATAAACAGAACCGGCTGAAACCTTAACAAAGACCATGTCAGCCTCTGATACTGCACAGCACGAGTCTGCGTTACAAAAATTACACTGAATCTTTACAGGTCTGTTTTTAAGCCTAAATCTTTATAAGATTTCACTGTAAGAAAATGATTAAATCAAAAAAAAAGATGGAAGAACGAAAAGGTCAAGGCAAAGAGATTGTGATTTTTTATGCACAGTTAAGATAAAGCTAGCAATATTTTCATTGCCAGTAAATCCCCCTAAAAGACCAAAGCCAACATTTTTTTATTTTAACTATCAATACTTTCTGACCTCTCTGTTTGCGGCACTCAGCCCCAAACCCATTGTTTCTTAGTGAAAACTAAGAATTAGTCAATTAACTGATTAGTTATCAATTAAATTCATCGCAACCTATTTTGATAACCAATTAAACAGAATACATTTGGGTTGGGGACAAAAGAATATGGATGTTACCTTAAAACACTGATCGACATGTATATGTATATTATGTCTATGGTCGGTACCAACACAATATAGAAAAGCAGAGACGCTTGAGAGCTGTTTGAGAAGCGCGAGCCAGGCTTACTAGCATGTTAGCGGTTAGCTTGCCAGCTACGGTTGTTGATTAAGTAACTTAAGGACCTACGATCAGTTAGAGCATGGGTGGAGTGGCTAAGCCCTTAGTTATGCATAACTTTACGCCTTAATATAATTTAATATGTGAGTTAATGTGAGTTACATAAAAATGAATGGGGGAGTTAGCGATAGGGACCAAAGAGGAATAAGATATATAATCTGCTGTACACACACAAAGCTACCCGTTAAAATATGACCAGCCTTATCCTTAAAATTTCTTTAAGTCTTCCCCAAAGGTCTAAATCTGGACTGGAGGTTGTAAACATGGCAAAGGCATTATATGAGTCTGGTTGGAAAAGAATAAATAAAAAAGGTCTTGAAACAAAGGCTTTGTTATATTTAGAAGTGCCACGGAGCCACTTTGTGCTGCAGCTGCTGAATGAACAGAAACATGTCCGCTTCAGGAATGTACATGTTCATGTTCAGTTCATTTATTGGCCTAAAGTTGTTGCAAGTTAATAAATAAAACCATAGGGGAAGATACTATTCATGACAGCTGCCTTCAAGTGAAAGGACACAAATAGAAAACTGTCCTAAGTGTTCATTTCTACACAGTCAGGAGGAAACATTTCTCATGTTTTGAGTCCACTTTCCTAATTACTGCTCGTCTCTTTCCCACCGTTGACTCACGTCAGACTGAGATAGTACATCGGCTTGGTAACACCTTTGGGCAGTTTTTTTCAGACTAACAAGATCAGGCCAATATCTAAATGAATGTGGAAAGAGTCATAAATGCACTTTCACAAGTCACTGGGACGTAAAACCTACATGTTCAGAATCAGCAGTAAAATCTGATAAACACTGAAAAAGTTGATTTTTCCATCAAGCATTTTTCCCCACTGGTTTTAGTGACGC
This sequence comes from Lepomis gibbosus, assembly GCA_029875015.1. Taxonomy (NCBI): domain Eukaryota; kingdom Metazoa; phylum Chordata; class Actinopteri; order Centrarchiformes; family Centrarchidae; genus Lepomis; species Lepomis gibbosus. The sequence goes on along the minus strand of JAPMOB010144928.1, from coordinate 10,043 downwards.
ATGCGTAATAGAGCCTTACGTTAGTGTAACCACACGATTGGCTGAAAAATGTTTCCAGCCTCAGGTGTTCAAAGGCGATTCTAGCAGGAGGGGCGGGATAACCTCCATCTTTGGCGTTAAGGGCTTTCCCCATAGAGTTGTATTGAGGATTATTAAAGTGGTGTGTCTTTTACATAAAACATCTCTGGTTAAGCTAAATTCTGGGTCCGGAGTCATTGTTTTCAAGTTTGTTTGTTTGTTGTTTTTTTTTTTAAAGAGTTCCCATCTCCCGCAGAAAACTCTGCTCTGAAATGCCTGAAAGCAAAATGAGCATCACATAACACTCGCCAAGCGGCAAGTCTGACACGCCCTCAAAAACAGCGGTGGAAAAACAGCGAGCTGCAGCACACAGCTCTCCTCTCCCTTCCAAACACTTGCTACCCTCCAGGCAGTCAGTGGACATAAAGCTGTTACTGTGACGTAGAGACAGAGCTCGGTTAAAACTTTATGGATGAAAGATTTGTTACAGATTAATAACTCATCACTCTGGAACTCTTGCTCCCGTCTATGTTGCCAAGCTGGTTCTGCATGTCCAGCTGACCCGCCCTTCTCTGCTTCTGATTGGCTAGTAGTCCTTAACTAGGAACTGCACATGTGCACCTCCCAACAAAGATCATTTAGAGAAAAGATGCATCACTCCATAGCTTAAACGAAGCCTTCAACACAGGGTGAAAAGAGGAGCTGCGGCAATGAGCAGTGTGACAAAAAATATGGTGTTTTTTTAAAATTAAACCATGTGAACCTGTTCTGGTACAACCCCTAAATAAGATTTTAAATCTGAAAATGAGCATTATACCACCTCTTTAAAGATCAACCTCTGGACCGCTGGTCCCCGCTTCTGTTTCCAGACCTGCCAAATTGTTTCTGTTTCTTTCCCTGTGCTGAAGTTCTTTTAAAGAACTTGATGGCTTTGACACGTCTGTTATTAAATTTGTTATTAACTTGAATCACGTGTCACTTCATTACACTCACACACAGCAAAACTATTTTTAGTGGTCAAGCATTTTGAATTCTGATGTTCATATCTACATTTTTCTCATGATAGTGACGTTACTAAATAATAATGCCTATCTTTAGTGTTGTAGTACTCGAGACCAGTCTTGATCTCAAGACCGTCTTAAGAAAACTTTTGATGGCCTTGGTCTCGTTTCGAACTCGACCGCATTTGTACTCGGTCTTGTCTCTGTCTTTGAGGACTAGGGATTTTATTTCAAGATCAGTCAAGACCATAACTTTGGGAATATCAACAAGTTGCTTTTGCATTGTCTGATTTATTTGTTAACATCCTAACTTTGATTGGATGGAAAACCTATTGCTTCACATTCAACCAATAACCCTAATTAAAAATGTGGTTACCATTAATGACTTCCCCCCTCCCTGCGATGGTCAGCATGGAAAGGAGTGTTGAATAAAGATGCTTGTGTTTATTTCAGCTCTTAGTGTTTGTATGTGTTTTTTTAATGGGAATGTGGATCTGTCAGATCAATCTGAGAAGTACCTCTGATCTCGTTCCACATTTTATTGTGTGTCATGTAATGTGGGGAACCGGTCTTGGTCTCAACTCCGTCTCGTCCTCCCTCGGTTTTGGTCTCGACTTGGTCTCAGCCTCTAAAGGTCTTGGTCTTGGAAACAGGGACAGAGCCTTTAAATGTAATTAAAAATTATACTGGACACAAACAGAAGCACTGCAGGTCGAATCTGTGCCATCAGAAGTTTTGACCCAGTTCACACAGACGATGAAACTGGGCTGTCTGTCCACTCTGACCTGTCGGGTCAGAGGGAACCAGTCCTAGTTACCAGACAGAGCTCACTATTGACCGCTGTGTGTTGAAGTGACGCAGCTGTTACCCGCCCAACACCACAGACCAACACAGTCGTGCCACTATCACTTTCTGGGACATTACATCGACTTATGTTCATTCCCTGGAGAGTTACCCTTACACTGACCTAACCGTAAACCAATTTGTCACCCTACAATTTAATGATTTACATAACGGGGACCTGCATTTTGTCCCCATTAGGAAGCCGGGTCACTACAATGTGACTGTGTAAACAGATTTACGTGACCACAACATAAGTAAAACCACCCACCCCCCCCACACACACACACACAGAGAGAAACACTTAGCTGCTTGACACACTCAGTCGGCTCACAACGACCAGAAAATACTTCAACACAAGAGTCTCCCAAAGCCAAAGACCACATTTACCCTCAGGCACTTCACTTGTCTCAGAACCAATCTCAAAAAAGCTTACAATCTAATATTGGGTTCTGACTACGGGATATCAGTCGACAGACGTACCGACAGCAAGACGAGCATGTGACAAGTTTACATTTTGGAACAAGACTGTGGAACAAACAATGGCGTCCGATGATGATGGTGGTGCTGCGAGGCGGAGCAGAGGAAAGGTCACTTTTCCGAAAACAAGACAGCGTCAAACACACAGCTTCAGACGACAGCATCTCTGCATCTCTGGTTACGGATAGTTGTTAGCTAGCTAAACTGCTAAAGCTACATCAGCATCACCCTCTGGACTGGAGACGAGCGTGATTCGCACGAAGCTGAAGGAAAACAATGTTGTGATCTGACCGACAAGTGCAAATTGGGATGATTTATGAAATCATAAATCAACTCTACTTTATCCGCAAAGGAGACATTTGAAGGCTAAGCGGTGCCAAAGAGTTGCGCTCATTGTACGAGATGTGATTAAATTTAGTATGACTTGACTATAATTACCGTACTTTCATCAAATGTACAAAACAATCACGAATAATACATAAACATTTTTACTTTCTATTTATACAGAGCATGTTAACTGCAGAGCGCGTAAATTTCATCTTTGTTAGCATTTTCCATGTAAAAGTTAGACTTGTCTTTTTAAAACTGTCCACATTGAATCATATACTGTTGGGTTTCTGGAGCACAATGTTAGCTAGTCCGTTTATCATATTAATATCTATTAGAGATGTGTTAATGTGACAAACAGTAATGTGTTGTTATTACATTACCTAACATTTAGCAGCTGTTTTCTCTAAATGACATGTTTCCTGTACTCCAAGTCATTTTCCTCGCCCTTCATCAGTATTGCAAACACTGTTTGAGGTTTTACAGAAAGACATTTAGTGAGGTTTTTTTTAAACATCTTTTATAATTCTCATTTTATGTGGCAATATATCTGTAAATATGTGGGGAAAAACAAGTGATATATAAGTGATATTTGTTGAATAAATCCATGAAAAAATACAATAAATATGTAAAACCGTTCTGTAAAGGGCTGGCCATTTGGTATATTATCACAATAAAACCAAAAATTAAAAAATTAATAAAAAAAAAACAACCTTATATTTATGTTTACTTTCAGATTGTAAAGTCTCATTGTGATTTGAGTAAATCTGGGAAATTCCACTGCTGTGTTATCTCAACTAAATTCCCACTTTCATGACTAATAAGAGGAAGTTCAAGGCAGGACCGATCTGAGACAGAGACAAGCAGTTTAGAGATCACCTAAACTAAAACAGTGCCCTTCAAAGTTATTCAAACGTTTCACCTGACTCATTACAGCCCTTTAAATTTAAAACATTTTAAGCCTAGTTCACGCTACACAATTTTTAGCCCGATTTGCCACTCGGCGACCGTCGAGCTGTGATCAGCAGTAAATCAGCGGTCACTATGTGCAAACTACTCAATGACACATTAAAACGGCTCCCCGACACGTTTCAGATATTTAGCAAGCCAAATATCTGGAGGAGTCGGCCGACTCGACATCCACATCCAGCCAATGAGAGCAGGCAGCTACGTTTTCACCGCAAAACCCATTTCACTCCCCTGCAGCTCACTGTAGCTCAGACAATCCCTGCTACCTGCCTGTGCTAATCCATTCTTTCACCCAGATTCTTCATCTTTATAATTGTTGTCTTTATAATAATAAACAACAGCTGTTTTGTGTGTAGGGTTGTGTAATTTCCCGTTTCACATTTCATGTGTGTTTCCTTCACAAAACGTGGTTTGGAGACGAGCAGTCGGGTGACAGAACTGCTGTCAGCTCCTGTAGTGTGTGACCTGTCAGCCATCAGTCACGTAGTGTGAACGCCACTAAGACTTCAAGACTCCCGTCACAAGATGGCAAGTTGTGCAGTCTGACCAGCGATCAGCCAATGAGGAAAGTCTGCACGAGCCTTTAGTCTGGATTTCTAGCAGAACTCCAGCTTCTAAAAAAGGTGCACGTAGAAGGAAAACATCTTTATTTGCAGAGCTGTAGATCTGTAGTTTTACTGATAGTAAAGTTATGAAAGTTGAGTGACCTACTTACACACTGTTTAACACATTGCTACTGTGCATTTTCTTATCTGTTGCTCACAGTCAAACAAAAGAGGAAGTAGGTTAATTTGGCATCAGTACCGTTTGATTATTAAATTAAAAGCATGTAAGTCGAGTTATTATTGGAGAAACACAGCACATGTGAACAATACCTCTTCTGTACCACATCAAAATAAATACACCCGTTATAAAAGGATGCGTCTACCTCCGCAGTTAGCAGAAGAGAAACTTCTGCACTTCAGAATCAGAATCCTTCTTCAGAATTCATACTCGAGCAGTTAAGCTAGCTGAAAAGTTTCCATAAACAAAAACATTCGTTTGTGGATAGTTTGGGGGAATTTGGTTGAACTAGTTGTAACCCTGGTGGAGAATATGAAACTAAAACACTTCTTTCCTTAATGAAAGGCAAAGCTTAAAACTGAGGATTTAAGGCCTCGGTAAACGTTGAGTGCTATTGTTGAAATTCAGGTGGGAGTTTCCTCCCACAGAGAGCGTCAACAACCAAAACTAAACAAGCTAAATCAGCTCTAATAATCCTCCATATCATGTTGCTGCCTCTGAATTTCTGCTTTGTAATAAACCCTCTCCTCTGGTCGTTCCTCCTTTATTTTAAATATTCCTCCTCCTCCTCCTCCTCCTCGAGCCTCTGGTTGTACCAGGCACAGAAACACACAGCTCAGCATTAATGACTCAACACTCAATAAAGATAGTAAACTAAAAACAGGCAGTTTCTGTTTTTCCGAGCAGCACAAGAAACTTTGTATTTAAAGAGTTAAAGTGGGTCTTACATTTATTTTCATATCAGTTTTCTTTTATCCACATTTACAGTTATAAAGAAATCAAATATATTAAGTTAGACCAAGAAAGCACGAGCATGATCACCGACTTGTAGCTCACTTTGCCATTTTTGGTGGAAGTATCTTATTACTTTCCATTTTCGCTCCCTCAAATTAGTCACCATCCTGGCATCTAGTAGATCCACCCGTGTCTATTTTAATCTCCTATTTCTGCTTTGTTTTAAAAAAAAAAAAAGTGGTGTTTTGGTTCATGGGCTTAAATGAGAGACATATGTTGGACAAAACTTCTGTGAGGAACGGTTTCATTGCCTTACGGTTCATAAAAGTGTCTCCATTGTGTGTTTCAGCAGGTTTGTGGTTTGTACACGCACTTGAGAAAATGCAGCCGAGCCGGCCCTCGGGTCTACTCTGTGTCAGCTAGATGAGGTGTGTCTAAAACATCTTTGTTTTTAATTCCTCGGCACACAGTCACCAGAGCTGCAGGTGTCACTTCACAAGACGCCGCGTGCTCATTATTTTATGACGACAACAAGCGTCCACGGAGTGAAATAATCCGTCACAGTAAAGAACTTTTTCCTTTCGTTTGTTCTCGGCTGCTTCATGTTAACGCTCTGACAAAACAAGTACTCTGCATTGTCACTTTGGGTTCTGAGGTACCGGGGTGAGCAAATGCTATTAAGGGCGACCACAGGGGTGTGACGGAGACCTCGTATCACCCGTGAACCCGCTCTCATGCTGTGAGTCGCAGACAGTTTGTGGCCGAGAGGTAACCGGTAGAGTTTGGAAATAAACGTCTAAAAACTGAAGCGTAACCTACCTCTGTTCTTGGGGCTGTGAGCTGCACTTTATCGGAGGTCAAGTCAAGTTCATTTAAAATGTAAAATCACCAGCTGTTTGGTGCCAGTACACTTTACAGAAAACAGAGACACATAAAGACGGAAGAATTGGACAAAAAGGCTGAGAACTCATAACAAGATACGCACATTAAAATAATAACAATACATAATTATAAAACAAGAAATAATGAATTTCAAATTGTATAAAAATTATGTCTGGGCATTAATTAATTAACGCCGACAATTTTTATGGTTGCACGTTCATGCATTTTTTAAAAGTTATTTTGAAAGTCCGTTGCTCGCTGGCTCTGAATACACACAGGCCTCCAGTCAAACCACGGGTCACAGGAGAGGTGGGATGTTGTTGTTGGAGAGAGGCTGGATAGTAACCATGGCAACGGATTCTGTGCGCTACACAGCCGTAGCCTTTCTAACTTAAATTAAAATCATACTCAGGCTAACTTTACCTTGACAGGCCTGCATTTATTTTTGCGGGGACGCTCTGCCGTGTGAATTCCCTCGTGCTGATGTCCTGATACCTATTTAGATTCTGGAAACTCACAAACAGCGAGGGTCAGTCTCTCTTCCAATGATCTGTGCTGCGCGTCGCGAACAAAAAGTTCAAGACAACTCAACTTCGGCAGGGGGCGGGGCGGCGTGGGGCGTGTGCGTGAGGCGAGCACGCTGTTAACGTTAACGCAACAGGGACACTTGCTGCTGAACACAGACTGTTTCTGCTGATACCTGCTCAGAAATAAAAACAAGAAAACTGGACTCTGGACTTGTTCTAACAAGGCAGATAAAAGCTGGCAGTGGCAAAAAGCTTTGGTTTTCTATTTGATTTGATTACATTAATATTTAAGTTGAGATTTACAAGAAATATTTTATTGCTACTATGTAAAGGGAATACTGCTGGGAAAAAGCACCTTATTTGTTTAAAGTGTTTGCCAACCACATGTCTTTTGTGTATATAGCAGTACATTTAAATCAAATGTGTGCAATACACTACTTTTTAAAATTTTAGTTGCCCAGCACTAATAAAAATTCATAAAATACCCTAGCCTTCTCCCAAAATAAAGAAACAAACATCCCTAATTAAAAGCTTTACCAAAAAGAGTTTTTACCCAACTGTTAAAAATGGAAATGTTGTTTCCCGAACCCAAACAGGGATCTGATTCCAGGGCCGAGGTGCCTGGTGGCTAAGAGACGAGTCTAGAGGCCCATGGCACTACAAGTAGCCCTGCGGTGTAGGGGATACATTTTGTCCTCACCGAGAATAAAAATAATTCAGTAGAGGTGAGGATATATAGACCAGAAATCCCATGGACCCCCCCCCCAAAACAAATCCTACCCTGATTGTATGTATTACAGTTCAATAACGTTGTTGCATGGCAGACGCAGCACTGACAGGGTCTTCCATTCAGTGTTTGTGTTCAGCGTCAGTCGCACATCTCGTCCACGCCGCTTACACACTCTTTGAGTAATGCAGAAATGTGCAAGGGGGGAGGGGGGGGGGCAACAAACAACAACAATAACAACAATAAACTCTTTTGTTTTCCGCTCTTCCCTCGCTGTTCTTTTCATCAGAATCTATTTGTAGCCTGAAATTTAAATCTCATATTAGGACGAACAAAGAAAGGGTTTATCCGTCCTCGTGTTTATCATTTAAACTCTAACATTGGCCAACATGTTCCTCACGCCGGCGTTTGTGAGACAAAAAGCCTTTTCTCTCTTAAAAAGGAAAACGTTTGACATTTTGGGTAAAAAAAATGCTTTCTTGCTCAGAGTAAAATGAGACGATCGACACCAATCAAGTATGGACAGTGGTGGGCAGTAACTAAGTACATTTACTTGAGTACTTTTCTTTTCATGCCGCTTTCTACTTCTACTCCACTACAAGTCAGAGGAAGATTTTGATTGGCTGACAGATTCAGTCACTTTACAATGTAAGGTTTTCATGAAACATTTCTTGGTTCACAAATGTGTAGATTTGCTGCTTTTCCTTTTAATTAATTAAAATTTATTTGTAATAATGTTGAGCTGTGTGCTGTTGGTTAGACAAAATGTCATTTTGGGCTCTGGGACAATATTTCTCACTATTTATATAAGAATTTCTAACATTAATTTATGAGCTCACCAGCCGATAAACAGTATGAGGAGGTCAATCTGTCACTCGCCGCAGCTGTGACTTGACAAGCTCGCCACCGTGTCTCTAGCTACACTTGATTATCTGCATGTCACATACAGTGTGCTGAAGTAGAGGGAATGTTGCTGGTGAGGTTTTGTTTCTGTGCTTGCTGTGTAGTTAAGCTCTGATTTTTGAATCCTCTTTCAGTTTTTCATCATATTTGTTTTAACAGGCCTTTTTCCATTTGTGGTTTTTGGGCCTAATTTTGTTGATTCTCCTTAAATTCTCTGTAACCAATAAATCATTTTTAACCAAAAACACCTGGTTTAATGTTGCCTTCTTTTCCCCTGAGTAGAAACAACATGCTGTGTGAACATTTTCATCTTACTGCAGCTGCCTGGAGCACAAAAGGTCTGTTGCTTCCCATCATTTAGCCGATTGATCGGGTCTAAACAATCTGTAGTCCTCTATGATTTCCATCAGGGCCCAATGTGATTGTATTCAAAAATCGCTTGTTTTATCTCACCAGCAGTCCAAACCACAAAAATATTCACAATCAAGAGACTAAAGAAAAGCAGGAAAACGTCACTTAGGAAGCAGAGAATGTTTTTGAGAACTTACGCCTCCACATCTCCTCTCCACCTGACAATAACACCACCACCACCGCACACTCTTTCAATAATACAACCACCCTCCCTTCTCCCTCACAGGGTCCCACTCTACAATGGCAGCTTTCAGACACAATTTTCCCTCCGGCAACAAAAGGGGAAACTCGACACACGGATAGGAGCTCCGGCCTTACATTTCCTCGGCACAATAAGACACCAGCGGCCGTTTGAAAGTTGCCCTTTTCTCACCGTGAGACCTTGTTTCCAGAGACACCCGACACACCTGTCAGATGATGTAAAGCTCCTGAGCTTCAAGACCAGTTCTACACCTCGTGAAAAATAACTCAAGCTGACAAAAAAGTGCATGTTTTAGCTTTAACTGAAACGGTTTTGGCTTTAAATACATAGAGGAAAGATCAGGGCTGCAGCTAAGGACCCATTTCCTTATAGATGAGTCTACCTGCTGTTCTCTTGATTGATCATTTGGTCTGTAAAATATTTGATTAGCCCTTTTTGATTATTTTGAATGACGTTACAATTGCAATATGATTTGCAGTATTAGCGGGAATGATCATTTTTTTGCATAATCTTTCCTATTTTATATGTTTTCTATATTATGGTGTGATTTTTGAGATATGCACCAAACAAAGATGTTTTCTTAGATAGTAGAATATGATGTGTAGGCCAGGACATCTGTGTGGCACAACAATATTCAATATAAAATCATATTCTGACACACAGTTTAACAAAAATTGCGCCTCCTGCTAATATGGCATGCTGAAAATCGCAGTAAGCCATATTGTGATCGATAACATTTTTTTATTTTACCTTTATTTTTACCAGGAAAGAAAATCCATTGAGATTTTTAATCTCTTTTACAAGAATGTCCTGGATCATTCAGGATAAATATATAGGATAAAATAAAAACATCTCTCTCTCTTGTCTCTTTTGTTTTTAAAACAAGGAAACAATTGACAGTTTGTCGATTAATTTTCTGTCAATCAACTGATTGTTTCAGCTGATACACATTAAATGTATATACTGTTGATCATAGACTGCATATAAGAAATGGACGTAGTCATGGTGACGCCACCCGTTGGTTTGTGGACCGCCGTTTTGAAGCCTTGAGTTTCAAGTATATCCAGCTGCAGACCGTGAGACCATGATGGAAGTTGACGGACCCTTCTCTCGAGCTTGGCCGATAGGGCGCCGCCATGTCGAGTTTTTGCAAGCAGAAAGCGCCCGGAAGTGACGATACGGCGGAGCTAACGGCCGTGTGCGGAGCTAGCTAGCTAGCTTAGCTAGGTGCAGCTGTA
>JAPMOB010144922.1:0-12011 GCA_029875015.1 Lepomis gibbosus | reverse complement strand
AGATCTATATTTGATGCTCTGTTGATACTTGTAAGTTGTTCCTCAAATGTAAGTCGCTTTGGATAAAAGCGTCTGCCAATATAATATAAATATATAATATAAATGTAATTCAATATAAAAAGTGGCATGGACTTAGAAGGGAAATGTCAGTGCTTTGTTCTTACAGGGCTGTTGCTTAATGATTATTTCCATTATCTATAATCGTGCTAAGTATTTTCTTGTTTAATTTTTGGTCATGAAATATTAAAAAAAATGCCTGTGAGAATTTCCGACGTCTTTAAATTAGACTCTACCCACAGATATTCAGTTTGTTATTATAGAAGACAATGTTTCAAATTAGAGAAGCTGAAACCAGAGATCTAATCAATTAGATATTAGAAAATAGATGCTAATTAATGTTCTGATGATTGACTCATAGATCCATCCACTAATCATCTCAGCTTTAATTTGTTTTGTTGAATTAACCCCCAGATTATGTCTTCTTCCTATCTAAACTCTTCTAGTTTCATGCATAAAAGTCACAATTAAGTCATCAAATACAAGCACTTGTTTCTCCCAAAAAAGTGCAAACACATCCATCTCAAAACACCTTGATGCCAGGCTGCAGTAGTGACATGTATAATTCTGTATTGAATTAGTGTTTCAAATTATAACAAATCACATAATGTACGTTAATAGCTATATAGTTAAATAATATAATAGTTTTTAAAAAATGCTGTTCATAAATTGTGTACTGACTCTCTTTGTGTTTTGCAGGAAATTTGTGTTCTTCAACATTCCTCAGATTCAGTACAAAAACCCGTGGGTCCAAATAATGATGTTCAAAAATATGACACCAACCCCGTTCTTGAAGTTCTACCTGGGTGTGTAGACTTGCACTGACGTTTGACCTGTATTATTAATACGATGATGATGATGATGATTATATAGCTTGGGCTCTGTCTCTTTTGCAGACGACGGGGAGCAAGTTCTGGTCGATGTGGAAGGGAAGGACTACAAACAAATTTCACATCATGTCAAGAAGATTTTGGGCAAATCTGAGTAAGATATTCAGAGTTATTTGTCACATGACTGTCTGTTGTGATTAGGAATGGTGATACATACTTTTGGCTACTGAATACTGATACTGAAAATGTGACACTGATTGGTGCTCATTGATTTTTCAAAGATTAAAGAGTAATGTAGATATAATTGTCAAATTCCACATGGCAAGATCAATTAGCTAATATAAACTGTATCCATCAATAGAATTTTAGCCTGTAAGACCAGGTAACATGGATGCTTCACAGTCATCACAAATGTCTGCCTTAAAAAAGGCTCATTCCTGCAGCGATCTACAAATGCATTTATTGTACTCCCTCCCTGCTTACAGAGATGTGTTACAAGCGGAGGCGCGAGCCAAGATGCAGGCCTCCAACCCTGCAAATTTTGGGCCAAAAAAGTACTGCCTGAGGGAGTGTATCTGTGAAGTCGAGGGTCAGGTGCCGTGTCCTGGCACCACGCCGCTGCCCAAGGAGATGACGGGCAAATATCGAGCCCAGATGGCGGCGTCACAGGAGTGAGAAGCTGAGAAGGAGATGACTGTTGTAGATTCACTGGACAATATTGCGGCATTGTGATTGTGGTTTGGTTTTGTATGACAGAACAGGACTACCACATTGCATATTTTAATGTAAATATGTGTAACTATATGGGGACCCACTATGCTGTGTGCATTGTGAGATCGCCACTGGCTGAACTGAGACCTTCCAATCCACCATAAGAAGCAGGAACCTACCCACCAACCTACCAAATGTTTTTGTGCAGTGAATACTTTGCTCCAGGTTTGGATGACTTGACCTGGTGTTTGACCTTGTGACCTCGTTGAAGAATCCACACATCTGGATGCAATTTACACCTAGCACAATGTCAACACTGCAATGTAAACACTGAAATAAAAACTAATTTGCCTGTGTGGCTGTAGATGTTGCTAAATATGTAAAACATTAGAAAAATCTAAATGGCATTGTCTTCATGCAAGAGACAGGGTCAGTTGAAATTGATTAGGCTGTGTCACCAGATTTACGACAAGAACGAGAAATGCAAACATCTTACAGAGACAACTTTTTTATTGGTGCTGAGATGGAAATAAACTGTCTGCGAGTCCAAAATCATTTGTTTTAAATGCAGAGGTGTTACCCGAATTAGCAGAAAAACAACTGCTTACACACTAAGAAGCTCCTCAAGGTATTCACACAGTCACAAAACATTTACGGTGTCACGTTTGACTTAAAATCTGTGGATGTCACAGATAAGCAGCGTGAGATCAACAGACTGCACAAAACACCATTTCTGTCTCTATAAAGAGGAATATGGACATTCTGACTGACAGGAAAGCACAATGATGAATTCATATAATGACTTAGCAGCTGCGTGACTGATAATACTTGCTGGCATTCATGTAGTGTTGATTTATGTGACAAAAAAAATGTTTTGACCAAATCATTTAGTTGTTGCTATGTGCCTTGGCAAATTGTTTTTAGTGCGTTTATGGGGAATGTTGGGTGGATGAACTTTGAATGGAGTTCTTATAAGAAACCACTGAACGTAAAACATGCTTTCAGTACAGATCTTGACCGAGCAGCATGGAAAAGCGACATGTCGATTGATTTTATCAGTATGTCCAAACGCATACTGTACCGATAGAAAGACCAACGTCCAACGGCACTTTGAAGAAACGCTGACATGAATCATGCAACCCAAGTGCTCAGTTGGATCAGCCGTTCCACTGTAAACAATAAGGTCATAACCTTCAGGGGCCGCACCGTTGGACGTGTAAAATGCTTTGTTCATTTGGCTCAATGTGGCATTAAAGATGCTTAAAAAAGAAAGATCTAAAATACAACCATGCCAAGTAAAACATGACAGGATGCACAAAAAAAATGGCCAGTGAAGCGAAACCACTACAGTTAAGACTTTCATCTAAACCATGCAGACAAAGTCTCGCCTAGCAGGGACCATTGGTTAACATGTTCATTTGAAACATTTACAGACAAAAGCAACTTCCACTGAAACAGAAATTAAAAGGTGTTAAAACAAATACTTCTTCAATTAAAGATTAAAAGCAGTTTCCTACTGACGTCATCATGGTCAGTACGAGTGACGGTTACGGAACAGGAGCAACAAGAATGTCTTCAATCTGTGTAATGTGCCTTTAACTTTAACCCTCCTTTAAGTCTATGACACAGAGTGCTCACAGCTTCTGCCGACGACAAGTGGTGCAACTGTAGTTTAGTAGTTTAAGCCTGTGATTACTTTTTAGTATTAAAGTAACACTTTAATGAACACTTTCCTTCAAAGTCTAGGCTCCCCAAATATGGTCGTATTGTAATTGTTTTCCCATTAAATTATCAGATGGTTATTTTGAGTGTTGTTAATGGCCCAGTTAGAACAGTAATGCATGGTTTGGTTCTTTGGTATTTATAATTAATAAAGTAGGTACAAGAGCAAGATTCCCTTAATATCAGTGGAATTAAAGGGGAACTCCGAATTAACATATTAAAGTCTGTTTACGGGTCTTTGTGAGTACTGCTGCATGTGTGAAACAGTTAGTTTGCAGCCTGTAGTTTGTTTCTCCAGGTGGAGCTGTATGAAATGTGATGAATTTCCTCAAGTGATGTCACTTGAGTCGGCGTCAGCTGGGGCCGAAGCCGACGCGTTTGAAAAAAGAAACTTATTCTGGAGGTGTGGAGTGAAGGGAAGAAGAGAGCTTACCAGACCTCTGTCGCCCGCTTGAGGCTACATGAGCCACTATTAGCACAACACACCCAAATCTCAGACCGTGAAATTGCATTTTGGGTAATTTCGGCAACAGGAAGAAGAATGCATCTACTGCATCTATTTTGGTCCTTGGTTAAAAAAATGTCCATCATGAGATGTTTCGAAATCCTTAATTGGTGGAGTACTCTTTTAACCTAATTTGGAACGATTTGTTGATCTATGGATTTATGCGTTTCATAACATGCTTTGTGGCTCTCATTTGTTCACCCTTAGCCATAATTACAATTCAGCTTTTCTCAAGCCTTCTGACATCATACACCCTGACACAAGACCAAAGCTACACTCAATTTAAACAACCATCTGACTGTCCCATTAGAGATTTGCCATACTTCCATTGTTTGTGTTTGCGCTGATATAACATGGCTTATATCTTATATTATATTGTGCATGCTGGAATAGGCACCAGCCCCGTGACCCTGTGCAGGATTAGTGGTTTAGAAAGACGTTTGGACATGAACAAAGTCACTTTAGACTACTGAGCTTTAGTATGTGTTTAGTTTTGGGACTAACCTAATCTTTTCGTGGTGCAGCAGACCTCACCCAAACTAGAATGAGTGGGCTCATTAGTCACATAAAGTGAGCAAGCCTTACAGGACTTGATAAGTAGCAGGTAGTCAGAGGGATTTTGAAGGAAAAGTGTCAGTGCTTCTTTCTCTTCTGTTCCTGTAAGGTGTGCTGTAGCTCTCTCAGGTTCTGTGACAGGAGCTCCACCTCGTCGAGACGGCCGCTGAGCTTTGCATCAAAAATGTAGGCCCTAATGTTGTCGATCTGCTGCAGCAGAAGTTCCTCCTCTATCATGTCTAAATCGGGCAAAACCCCGTCTTCACTGTCCCCATCAAAGGGGTTGGTCGAGACTCCTGGAGAATTCCCAGAAGCCTCCAGAAAAGGGTTGCCTGTGTCAGTGTCGCTGTCCTCCTCAAAGGGGTTGCCAGGTGCGGTCTGTTTGTCCTCCTGCTCATCATCATCTTCATCGAATGGGTTGTATTCTTTCTTCCCATTGGCTACTTCTTTGTGTTCCCTCTTGATGTCCTCGAAGAAGGGATTAGAAGGATCCTCTTCAATGGGAGTAGATTCCTCATCATCAAAAGGGTTGAGGGGTGTGCTGTTCTGTCCTTCACCACCAGGGGGGGTTACATGTCCCCCTAAGCTCCTCAACCTGGGAGGTGACTCTTCCTGGCTTGTGAGAGCAGGGAAAGCTCTTACAGAGGATGGACTCCTGTCAGCTTTAGGAGTCAGGTCTTCTGCTGCAGTGTCTTCCTGTCCTTGGAAGGCCCCTGCCGGACTGATTTCCAGAGACCTATCCCAGGTGATGGGAGGCTGGGTGGAGCCCACTGTGGGGCCCCAATTCTCCCTCTCCTCCCTTTCCCGTGCTTCCAGGCGGTGGAACTCCCCCTGCTGCAAGCTCTGCTCCTCTGCCAGTTTCTGGGAGAGTGCGATGGCCAGGCTGGTCTGCTGCTGGTCATATTCATCCTGCAGCTGACGCAAGTTCTCCTCCAACATGGCTACCTCGTCTGTCCTCTTTGCTTCTCGTGCCTGACGAAGGAATGACTGTATGTTCTCAATCTGCTGCAGGAGGGGGTCCTCCAGCTCGCTGCGTGCATGGACGGAGTCTGCGGAGGGCAACCAACCACCAGCTTTGGTCATGCGTGGAGCTCTAGGGGGCTGCAGCAGCTCTCCATTGGTACTGGGAGGTGGACGGTTTTTCTCAGACTCCTGCCTCCTCTTCAGGGTCTCCTGGGCTGCCTGTTGAGGAGGGAAAATATATGAATAAATAAAATAACTTTTATTGTGTATGAAAATTCAACGCAGAAGTACCACTACACAAGCTCACCAGTCTCTCTTGTTGGACTCGCTTCTCTTGTTCCTGTTTCCTCTTTTCTTTCAGCTCTTCATATTTCTCCTTAGTGGGTAAAGACATGAGACCTAACAGCTTCTCCTGAAACAGGGAGAATACAAAGAATTAGTGAATTCAGGGAGGGATCAAAGGAGCATGACATACAGATGTACTGTATAAATGTAACAGGGTGATGATTGTAAAAATACTGTACAGCCCATTCGGACATGATTTATTTCTCTGGGAGGGGAGATGATTTTAATATTGCCTGTGCTGGTCGGTGATTTCATGTGTAGTACGTATGAGATTTTTACCTCCCATCCCTGTATTAGTTACAGCCCCAATTACTTACCAACCCTCTGCTCTTCCTATAAGTTAAGTCTACTTAGGATAGAAACTCTGCATTTTAAAAGTGTGTCTCTGAGGTTTTAAACGTAGAGTTTTTTTTCTGCTATTGAGTGTCATCAGCTCAGCTCAAAGTGTGATAACCAAAGTGGAAACATTTCCGAAAAGAAAAAGTGAGACCTTTAAGCGACAAACTCATCAAATGGACTGCCGCAGTGTCACGTTAAAGGCAATTCTGTTTTGCTAGTCTACCTGTCTGTGTAGCTAAACAGATTTTATGTGTAGTGTGCAGCAGCATGTATATCAGATTGCTGCAGACAAAAGTCCCAGTCTTACAGTGAAAGCAGCACAGCCTAATCGACACTCAGAAACAAACAGGAGTGTGCAGCTGTCTGTCAATAATGAAGTTACAGCTAAATAATTCCTAATTTTTAATGCTAATTATTAAAAAAAAGCCCGCTGCTGAAGAAGGTCACAGGGTCCCACAGCATATCATTGTCTATGACAGAACCAGCTCCTGTATTTGGCCAGTGACTAAAATGCTAACTGGAATGATGTGTGGTATAAGCAGGGACGGGAAAGACGCAGTTGCCAACCTCCCCGCAGAATATTTCCTCTGTCCGAATGGGGTCTTCTTCTTTATTGTCTGAGCTGGGTCTCACCTGGACAAATAGTGTGGCTGTATAGCGGACCATCCTCTGCAGCTGGAGGGCCTTTGGATGCGGTGGTGGATCATCTTTTGCGCTTAGTGTTAAAATCCTCTTACTGAGAAGAAAACACAACTCTGTGTGATCTTTTTAAAAAAAAGACAAACATGACAGAAGGCTCATTTAGGACTGACATCTACCTCAGGGCATCAATCAGTTCGTAGTATTTCTGTACTTCCAGTCTCAGTCCACCAGCAGTGTCAAGATTGTATGTGGTTTCTCCTGCACTGTGAAAGCATAAAGCCATGAGGGTAAGCAACAGTCGTTTAAATCAAAAGATCCAAAGATTATTTCTCATATCAGAAATGCTTAGAAATCAACATTTTTTATTTTTTTTTTTTATTTTATTTTATTTTTTTTTAAATGGGACTTACTTGAGAGACTCTGCCATTTTGATGTATTCTGGAGCCCTTTCATCCACCTTCTCCATGCACATCCTCAGCCTCTGACAGGAAGACAAGTTTTGAGCAAGTGAACAACAGGAAACCACAAAGACAAAGACTGAGTGGCGGGAAGGACACAGCAGTGTAAACTCAAGGCCGCTTGAAAAGAAAACACACTAGCGGGAATAGAAGAAGAGGCAGATTTTTAAATATGTAGTGATCCTTTCCATCTACGAGATAGCTTGATGTGCCAACCTCGTAAAGTTTCACTATATCCGGCACGTGGTCCTTCTCTTCCAACTTGTGCTGTATCTTCAGCAGCGTGTCCATACAGTGGTGACAGCAGCGAATCTTCTCGTCGTCCTTTTCCTCTAGCATGGAAGTAACGCTGCTCAGGCTGCTGATGCTGCCTCTCCTGGAGCCCATCCCACTGCTGCCGCCGCCGCCGCCACCGCCGCCACCGCCACCTCCTGCTGGTGGAGACTGGGACTGTACGGGGCTTCCAGGTACACACAGGGCTTCTCGTGTCCCAGTAATCAGCTTTTCTGTGAAAAGACAAAAGGCGAATATATCACAGCACTTAGACAACATGACTTCTACTAGATTTATGATTACTTCCTCTAGTTTGAAAGGGTTTTGTTGATACATACGAGCCAAAGGTAAGGGGACAAATTCCATGCACTTCCTACACATGATGGACCCACAGAGGCGACAGTGGTGCCGCCTGTTCCGGATGTTGAACTTGTTTCCACAGTCGGGACAGAATGGGACATCTGAGTCATTCACCCATGACACCACTGACTTCTCAATGGCTATAAAAGGATGATTAATTTATGATATTAAATAAATCATATTTACATACACTGGGTGAAGTCAGACTTGTATTGAAAACACATGTGGACAAACCTCTGATTTTGGCGACATCTGAGTTGGTCCTGTCAAACGATGTCAACTGAAATGACAGTTTTCATGGTGAATGTGTTGGCACAGTTAAGCCATTCTTATTGTAATTTCAACAGCAGCAGGAAGAAAATAATGTGTGGCTTGCTATTGTAAGCACACCTTTTCCAGTCTGATTATGAGCTTGTTGACCTCAATGACATAGTGATCTATCCTGGCTGCCCGATGTTTTTTAAAGAAGTCCAGGTGACTTCTGGTTGCTCCTGCAAAAGCAAAGAGGAAGTACACCATAAGAGTGGCTGCTTCTTGAAGGCCTTCTCGGTCATGCTTGTATGAAAAAATATGAAAAGGCAAGTTAACAAACAAAAATGTTGAGAGTGGAAATGTAGTTCCACCCAGTTTACAGTCCAGTTTTCTAGTCTCACCCAGTTCCTGAGGCTCCCACATGTAGGGGTCCACTCCACCATAGTAGAAGGACTCATAACTGCCTGTGTCCGGTCTGTCATCTCCATCCCTTTTCAACAGCTTGTCTTTGGCTTTCTTTGCCTTCTGAACCAAACCTGCGCACAAAGAAATTGCAGAAAGGATATTATATACACATGAACCACAAGTCTACAAGAACATCCACTAATTTCCAGTTTAATGATTGATCTGAACATTAATTCCTCCCTGCGTGCCTCTGTTTCCCATCAATATATTCTTCCTCTCTACATTTTATCACATTACTGTTTGTACCTACATGAGAAGAAGCGGCAGAATATGTTGCCAAATCATTCTGGCAACAATTCCCCTGCTCCAACATTGCAGTGCCCTTGAATCAAATTCATAGTACAATGTCCTTTTGTTTCTTTTTACTCTGTTTTACGTGACAAGATGTGATAAGATTCAAATGCCATTGTGACTGTGAGCAGAATCCACAAGTACAATTAATAGGACCCACTTTTGAGCTGTCCTCTAACATGGCGGTCATCCCCAGAGTGCTCCTCTTCGTAGTGGTCTTGGAGTTGGTAGAACGACTGAAGGTCCTTAAGGCAAAGTGGGCAAAGAAAGCCCTCCTTCACTTCACCTGTGACCTCAAAGGGGGGTGGATAACTGGAGGCCATGACAGTGGCTGTGTTGTTGTAGACAAGATGCAAGGTGGGAGATTCTTGCTTCGGTCCACATGTCACAGGGTGTGAGACCCACCCTATATTAGTGCCATCACAACAGAGAAAGACTTGGGAATCTAAAGAGCAGGACAAAGCAGATTTTGTGTGGTTAAAATGTGTCCCAACTTGGCCAAAAATCCACCACAGATTTAAACATGTATTTTGATTGGAACGTTTATTCAATTATAACCACAAGTTGTGCAAACTGAATAATGCATCATTTCCTGTAATGACACACTGTGACTTCTATGTGAGCACAACATGAGAGGCAGGGGTCAGAGAGGATTGTGAAGCTGAAAAAATAATTCTTACTTATTTATTTACTTAGAATATAAATGGAGTTATTACACCTGTACACTCGTGTTATATCGCTCTCATGAGTGAAGTAACAAACATTCATTGCTGAAAAGCTGCATGCTTTTTTAAATAAATTCTAGCCAACAAGCTGACGATACTGCAGATAGTGTTATGAGTTTCACAAGTCTTACACACTAATTATTTCGCAATGATTATACTTATTTAACGTTACATGTTTTATTGATCTTGTGCACATTGAAGTTAACCTGTAGATTTAAACGCTATATTTTACCAGCTCACGTTAGCTAAGAGGTGATTTCTAGCTAACCCACTCAGTCAGTTTGTATATCAACAACCCACGGTTGTAGTCAGCGGAAGAACCCCCCAAACCTAATTAGACGACATGTATTTGCTTTTCTGACTGCGAGCACTATCTGATTTGATATTTGCATATTAACTACGGCTAAGATTATATTGTTTAATATTTGGCCGCCTAGCAGAGAATGCAACGTTAGCTCGAGACTGCTAGCTGCAGGTCTCGTTTTCTTCAGACATCGTTTCTGCAATGTCGTTGTTAAAACACGGAGATATAACTTCCAACTTCACAACAACAAACAGTCGCGGACTTAGCAACACGATAGATACGTGTATACTTACAAATGAATCCAACAATAACTGTGTGGTTGACAGTTAAGTTTTTCTTTGACAGCTCGACACCGCCAGCTGCAGCTGCAGCAGCCCTGCCTGGTCATGTGATATGTATTCAGTGTGTAAGGAAAGAGAAGAGGGACAGACGGTACGAAACACACACGAACTGGCTTCACAGCCCAGTGTATGGTATAAGATATACAGTTTGTGATGAGACCTCTTCTTCTTCTGAGACGTAGTGGGCCTCAATGTCCATTTAAAAAAAATCTTTAAATAAGTCCAGTAGCCATAGGTGTCATTTACACTGGGGACGCAGGGGACATGTCCCCACCCCACCACATTTTGAAATGGCTGATTTTGTCCCCAACACTTTTTGAAAGCATTTGTTAAACACGTTCTGAAAAATAGCTTGCACCAAGAAATATCAGCTAACAAATGAAAATGCTTTGAGAAAGAGATATTTGCACAATAAGAAAACATGCAATGCAATTCAAATATAGAAGAAACAAATGTGTATTGTCCCAAAAAAAGTGACATAAGCTAAAAAGAACAAGCAGCTGAGTGCTGCATTATATGATGTTGTATTTTATATTTATGAATTGTCACCTCCCCGCTGAGTTTTTTGTTTTGTTTCCCTTTACATAAAAAAGACATTTCCACCATAAACTGGAGAAGAAAATGTCTCCAGAATGCAGGAAATTATATGATCATCACTATTTTCCTGTATATTGCTAGAAAATGCTGTACTGTCTATTGTTACTTGTTCTGTCCTGTTAGTTTCCCTACGTCTTCTCATAGGCTACTTACTTACTGTTGCCACTGTTAATTTGTTTTTCTCCACATTATGCTTTTCCCCTTTGATTTTGAAAGTTTAATATTAATTTCAACAGTATCTTTTGTGATTGCTTCTATTGCCAATTTATCTGCCTTTTTGCTTCCAGGGACACCTGAACATTGGCATAAAGTGTTATTTTTCCCTTTACAAACTTTAATTGGATTACTGGCTGTAGGCTGTTGTAATGCCAGCCTGTGTTTTTTTTCTGCTTTTGTTTTCTGTTAATAAGCCTATTTGAAACAAAGTTTGCCATAGGCCTAATGGAGTGTGCTTGCTGTGAGTTGGTTTAGGTTGGCAAATAGCCTACAAGCTTGGTATGCAAAGCAGGAAAAGGCCACTGTGTGTCAAACGGTTTGGGACAAATTCATTAATTAAAGTAAATTAATGTAAATTTGTTCAGGAATATGCACTCCAGTGTGACCTTATGATAAGAGCATTCATTATTACTTAAAGGTGGAGTAAGCGATTCTGAAGGAATCCAATACCATGACAAATACCATGATATAGAGCAAACACTGACACAGCAAGTAAAACTAACGTTAGGTAAGTTGTGGGCATTGTAGGTTAGCACACTGTTGCTACGGTTGCTCAATATAAATGTAATATATATACATAAATGATGGCTGGAACAACAGCTTGAATATTGTTGTGTGGTCAGGTGCGGGCCATTTTGTAGGTTCATGGCTGTGTACAAACACTAGGGTTTTGTCACCCTCACACGGAGTGGACAGATGTGTATTTGATTAGAATCACTAACCCCACCTTTAACCGTGAGGCTCAGGGTATTTAGTTTTAGCCTATGACTCAGTTGCTGAGGCTCTATGGCAAAACACAATTAAGATGCAACGTGTACAGTGCCCTGCGCACTTTGTTGCTCACTTTATGGCAACAGGGTGCATATACAATGCACAGAGGTCCATAGGGGCCCAAAACTAAGGGTAACTACTAGTAAACTCCTAACATGTTAGTCAGTCATGAGCAAATTATAAGTGTAATTGGTAGGACTATATCAGAGGTTGCCCTGCGATGGACTGGCGACCTGTCCAGGGTGTACCCCGCCTTTCGCCCTATGCCAGCTGGGATAGGCTCCAGCCC
>JAPMOB010144908.1:0-19778 GCA_029875015.1 Lepomis gibbosus | reverse complement strand
GTGTGTGTGTGTGTGTGTGTGTGTATTGTCATCACCGGTGCATAAGCTGCTGTGTTCCTCGACTGGTTGGACGGAGCAGACTTGCTCAGCTCGTAGCGGACGTTGGGAACCTTCGTGGGCGTGAAGCTGTTAACGGTCAAAACCCGAGTGAAACCAGAGTTAAAACTGAGAGGTGAGACTCAAACAGAGCATGACAAAAGGCTGAAACTGCGCGCGCACACACACACACACACACACACGCATAAAGCTGAAACAGAAACACAGATCTGTACAGCGGCTGCTGACCTGTGGCTGACTCCCTGCAGTCCAAAGTCAGACAGAATCTCCTTCATCACTGTGGAGAAAAAGTCCTGTTTTTTTCCCAATCTTCCTTCCAACTACTGTACTTCATGTCACGTTTCATGCCACATTCACAAATGAGTTTGCACCGTTATCCCCATTTGAACTACCCTTGTACCCAAAACCTATTGATAATCATGATCTCTCATGCTATGTTCCTGTTCCCCGTATGAAACCTTTCATGACCCTGTGACCTTTCCTCTAGCACAGTGGTTCTCAAACTTTTTCTGTCATGCCCCCCTTCAGAAGCCGAAAAAAGATTTGTGCCCCCCCACCACAGCATAAGTGGATTTCATTTTTATGAAATATTAACAATACGGGCGGTTGAAATAAACAAAAGACACAGTTTGAGAAACACTGCTCTATTGCCATTCTCAGGACCAACAAACTTTTTAGCTTCACTATTGAAAAGAACAGCTAAATCATCAGGATGTTGTTTGTTCTGTCCAGCAATATCTGATTGTATAATGAATGGTGCATCCTCTACGCCCTAGTGTTACTTTGAAATAAAATAAATATGAATAATGTAGGCTACCTGGTTGTCTCTCTGAGGGGTTAATGAGTTTCATCACCTTCAGGTCATTAAACTCCTGCTCATCATTCTTTCCTCCAAAGACATACAGCTGCCATCCAAACAAAGCCACAGAAAAGGTTTATTTCATACAATATGACATGACAATAATAAACATCATTTTAAACTGTTTAGTGGCACACTGACGTGGCTGTGGAGAATGAAAGCAGCGTGTCCGTGACGACGGGCCGGAGGAATCCCAACGTACAGAGGAACCTTCCACTTCATCTTAGCTGGAGAGAAACATGTGAAATATTGGAAGATCCTTTGACTTCCTTTAGAATAATTGATATATCTATTTGTCAGTTACTCTGCAGTGTCTCACTCACCAATGCTGAATTTATGGATTTCATTGGAAGACGTCACTGTGCCGTCCTCATTTGTGCTTTTGCCACCAAACAGGTAGATATCCTCCATGAGATTAAACATAGGGAAAAAAACACAAACATTGAATATAATCGAAACAGCAAAGAGAAATAGTCCATACATGGGATAAAAATATTATTACCTCAACTACTTACAATACTCCATTTAGCAGTATTTTTATGGTTGAACTGACAAAATTAACTTGATCTTGAGATGAGAAGTTACTACTATTGGCGGCTAAACTGTGCCAATAGAATTTCAGTGGCTAAATCAACTGTATTAAATCATTGATGCATTTTTAAAATTATGACTCATGAGGCTGAACTGAGTAATATTCAGCATTATCAAAATAACCTCACAGGTAGATTAGCTACATCTTAAACATAAATAAAAAGATTGATTGCATACACAACAATTAAGGCGTTCTCGGACAGTGAGCAACATCCATTTCCTGTAAGCTTATTTTAAATTGGCTGGCTGAAGAATCCGCTTCCAGTTTGGCTTCAGGAGGCAGACACCATCTCCACATTTAAGAGTAGGCTCAAGACTTTCCTCTTTGATAAAGCTCATAGTTAGAGCTGGCTCAGGTGAGCCCTGGATCATCCCTTAGTTTTGCTGAGACTTCCCATGATGCACTGAGCCACTCAGTCCTCCTCTCCCCCTCCATCTGTATGCATTATAATCCCATTAATGCACATTACTACCTTCTTCTCTCTCTCTCTCTCCTTCTGACACTTTCTGCAGGCGTTTCTGGCTACAGAGCTGTGGGGTCTGGCTATTTGCTTTCCTGTTTGGATCTTGCATTGGGCTGCTTCGCTCCCTCTCCCCGCTCCCCACCTCCAACCGGTCAAAGCAGATGGTCGCCTACACTGAGTCTAAGTTTTGCTTGAGGTTTCTACCTGCTAAAAGGGAGGTTTTCCTCACCACTGTGGCCAAGTGTTTGCTCATGGTGGGAATTATTGTTTAAAATAATATTATGGTCTAGACCTGCTTTATGAAAAGTGCAATCAGATTCTGTTATGAATTGGCGCTATATAAATAAAACTGAACTGAAAGAACTGCAGCCACCCTCCCTCATCTTGCCAGTGACCCCCAACTGCTGTCATGTTTACATTGAAAACAAAGTGTCTCTCTGTCTGAAAAACTTTACATTCTTTACCAGTTCAATTTCTTCAAATTACAATAAATCCGTGTGTGCACGCGTGCGTACTTTATCATGGTGTGTTGTCAGTGTTTGTCCACTGCAGGCTGTAGGTGATTCCCCCTTCACCTTCCATTTCTGCCACACCAAGTTCTCTAATAGCAGGAGAAACACAAAAGTCAGAATGAATAATCTGCAGAGATCCCAAGTGTTTAATGTTAGGCTCTATACAATTTTAAATAACTAAAAGTTGTTGAAAGTCCTTGACTGATTACATTAACCTGAAAGTTAATTTCTCTCACTTGAATTATTTTACCTGCATTTATGTGGATGTAAGTTGAGTTGTGGTGTTACATTGCATGCACAAGCGGGAGATAATCTGAATCACTGTTCACCTGTGTTAAGAACATGTAGGTCTGTACAGAAGTCTCCGCCTGCTTCATAACCTCTAAACAGGAACACCTGATCTCCAACCAGTGCAAAACTATGACCACACCTACACACACACACACACACACAATAAATACATAAATACCGAATGTTTCCCGGCGACCCTGTACGCAGGATAAACTGTTGAAAAGTTTGGGTCATTGTTCATAAGTAAAGATGCAAAAAATGGCAGGTATTATTCCAAACTCATATTACACAGTGGGTGACCTGAAAAATAGGAACCCCTCTACATTTTAATATTATACATTGCAACATTCCTGTGATAAATCCTTGCTTTGTGATACAAAAAGCAAATGTCTTACAAGGCAGGAGGCAGCGATCCACTAGTTTTAACCGGCGTCCAGGTGAAAGACACTGAAATACAGCAGATAGTAAATAAGTGAGAGTTTGAGAGGAAAAGACAGAAAATGACATGCATACTTATGACAGGCTGAATATTTTAAAAGCAGGACATCTTTTGTGAATAAATGTTCATAGAAATGCATAAGAAAGAAATTCAGTGTTTGTAGTTTTTGGGGAAAGAAAATTAAAAACCAAAAGTATGGCTCTTTAATCAAGATGATGTACGGACCTGTGTTAAACACCAGGAGGTCGTTGGTTGGATTGCCTTCCAGAATGCCCCCATACACATAGATGCTGTCTCCCACTGCAACAGAGCTGTGTCCGAGGGATCTGAGGGCCACACCCTTGACTGCTAAGCACTCCCAGGTCAGAGACACTGTTAGAAAATAGAAACACCAGCACAGCACTGTTTGGCTCTCACTCCTTCTTAATGGAACACCAAAGCAACAACAAAAAGGTGGATGCGTTCTTCTTTTTCCTCCTGCTACTGTAACATCCTCACCTATGTCAAAGCTGTAGACTCCTGGGAGACACTCAGTGGCATCGGGGCTGGACGCTCCTCCAAACAGATACAACTTCCCTTTCACAACACTCAAAACGAAACAAGACGTGCAAATGCATTAGTGCATTTTTTTATATGTCATCAGTGCTAGCACTGCCCATCCCATCTACTCTGCTCATGTGATGCCATAGACAACCACAGGAACTTACACAGTTGGTAACTGTACACTACTTTTATGGATGAAAAGTGCAGCTCATGAATATTTGACAGGAAACCTCTCTACATTCCTTAAGAATCCCGAGACTCATCTTTTTGAGCTTGCTTGTTAACAGTCTTAAGTTGTGGCAAACTGGACACAGCAAATGCATGCTGCCACCCTCCACATGTCATGTAAAACACAATTGATTTACCTTCCAGTTAGATGGAGAAAATCTAATACTTTTTCAGTTATTTCCCAATCATCCATACCAAGTCGCGTCAGAGCTGCAATTTACCACAGAGTGTGTCCTCCTCTGGCAGCGGGAACTTCTCCTCTCTGAGGAATCTCCTCCCATGTCACATCATCAGGAGAAACTACAAACAACAAATAATCTCTGGTTATTTTTTTTTTTTTTTCAGACCCAGCTGCTCGGATTTATAACAGCAATAGCGTTGCCTTGACCCCTGGTTTTCTTTAGAATACCACAAAGTCCCCAAACTCAAAAACAAGATAGTTGTCTTGTGTACAAGTTTGGTGCCCTGTGGCATTTTCGTGTAAACAAACAACATTCTGTTATTCATTATAGTATTTCTGATCAAAACATAGTTTGTGTTCGATTTCCAATGCGACACAGCCACCAATATGTCCCTGAGCAAGAAACTTATCCCTTGTTGCTCAAGAGGCGTGCAACCTCTGACACATATAGCAATTGCAAGTTGCTTCGGATAAAAGCGTCAGCTAAATGACTACTGAATTTAAAAATATTTAAGTCGATTTTTTAAGTCAAACATTAAAATTTTGTATTGTTTCCATCAATGTCTGCTAGCTAGCAATCTTCTTCTTTGCTGCTTTTTGCTGAGACATTGTTTCTTGGTGCGTCATCGCCTCATACTATAAATCAGAAGCCAGCAGAAAATGTATCATGTCTCAAGCAACAAGGCTTACAAACAAAATGGGGACCCTCTTGTCAAAGTTTTGTTGCACAGCACTACTTGTGGTTAAATACTCCACATGATCTTCTGTGCACAAGGTGAAATATATCATCACAACTTTGGGGGCTTCATGGCATAAGGTGTAATCAGGACTGCCTCTTAAATTTTTACCTGTTAGCATGTAGAAGTCGTTGAAGTAAACATGGATGTCCTCCTAAACACATAAGAAGAAAATTATCAGACTACTGCCATCCCGATTCCATGTTTCAGCCATGTTTAACTGTGCAACCTCACATGTTGTGTAAAATTGAAGGCTGCTGTTTGTCAAATCTCCCTGAATTAAAAAAGTTTTGAATAGATTTCAAGAGAATGAAAAGACACCTCTTGGTTGATGCAGGAGACTCCTCCGAATAGAAAAGCGACATTTCCTGCCACAGCTAAAGAGTGCCCGTGTCTGCGAAAGAAGTCGTGGACAGTAAGAAGAGGTCTGACAACGAGCAACCACACGACAAAAAAAACTACAGTTTCAACTCAACGTCAGTCCACATTATTTTATTGTGTTGACTATTTGAGACTTTTGTTGTGTTGAATAAACTTGTGTGTGTAAGTTATCAGTTGAAAAAAAGGCGAGCGTGTGGGAAT
This sequence comes from Lepomis gibbosus, assembly GCA_029875015.1. Taxonomy (NCBI): domain Eukaryota; kingdom Metazoa; phylum Chordata; class Actinopteri; order Centrarchiformes; family Centrarchidae; genus Lepomis; species Lepomis gibbosus. The sequence goes on along the minus strand of JAPMOB010144908.1, from coordinate 14,294 downwards.
GGGAGCAAAAGAAAAAAAATTGCCAAAGTGCTGCATCTTTTGAGTACGTGAGAAACATTAGTCAACTAATTATTAGGGTTGATCGAGTACTCGGTTGAAACGAGTGTCCTGTACAGATACTTTTTACGAGTATGAGTATCATCAGAGTAAAATCTGTCAATGTGTTTTGTTATATACTATAAATAAAGGAACTTAAAAAAAAAATCAATTTCTATTGTGATCAAAAACATTGCTCTGAAGCTCTGAGGTTGATCTGTAAATAGTTTTCTAATAAATTTAATTTCTGATACCAATTTCAGACTTCAATCACTTCCTGTTGGTCCCGCCCACTTCCAGGTCAAGCTCCACCCATTCTGAGTACAGATCAGAAAATTGAATTTGTTGAACAGATGCATATACATATGGGTGCACTTGCTAATGATACACTGCAGGTAAGTCTTACATTCAAATTACAATCAATATGTAAACAACTTTGTGGTAAACATGACTAGTGACACCGTTGGAAAGAGTTCCTAACAACCGCATTAAGACCCTTTCAGAAAGGGGGTGACATGTGCTGCCAGTTTGAACTTTGACTGGGGTGGACACAGGAAGTGGTGCGCTGCTTGATGTAGGAATAAAATGCTCTGCCGCCCTGCAATCCCTTGAATATAATGATATCGCAGCGGTGCTGTTGTCGTGGTCTGTCTGCAGGTCCCTTTTTACATGTAAACTAAAACAAATTTGGAATTTAAATCCTCTTAACTTGAAATGGAAAGTAGTATTAATTTGGTTAAGTTGTTTTAACTTGAAACTGTGAGTTAGAATAATTTAAAGTATTAAGCTGAAGTTGTAAAAAGTTAATTTAACTATAAAAAAACAATGTTGAGACAACACTGTAGCTATATCAACTTTATGAACTTGAATTTGTGAGTTGTAACAAAGACAATCTTCAAATTGAGTGAACTTGCATTTTCATGGCAGCAGGTGAAATCACATTTCCAATTTAAACTAACTGAAATGTATCATATAGTTAGTTGTCTTAACTTAAAAATGCAAGTTGAAAGGGTGTCTTTGACAAGAGAAAGCAAGTTTCTTTGAATGGACAATGTTATATAGTTGTTTTAACTCACAGTTCAAACAATAAATGATCATTAATTAAACAAACTGTACAACGTAACATCATGAGTGGAAACAAATCTATTCATAAAGTTGATTTTACTCACATTTTTAAGGCAGCAACTAAGTTTTTAAGTTGAACCACCTTGATAATTTTTACAGTGTAGTCTAGACATACAGTATTTATGATACAAAAACAATGTGACCCACCTGGGACTTGGGGCTTCTCCCCTCATCTCTTTCTCCAGCCAGTGACCGCTGGCCAACGCCATCTTCGCATCTGCTGTCTCACAAACACCTCCCCAAACACACACACACACACCACACACAGTTTTTGTGTCAATGATTTTGACATTTTATACTGTGTTTCCAAATTCTTGTAGCTGTTTCACACAACTCTTAAACACATTGTACAGGTTGACTGATGACAAATATCTACCTTCAACATTTGATTCCATTTGACCTCTAGATGACGCTACAGCAACGTGACACATTTAAATAGCCATATCCAGATATTGATGAATTAATTCTCCACATTTTTTTTATTGACATAACAAAGGAAGTGGATCGTGTAGCCTTGGTGGACGTATTCACTCTCTGACTGTTATTTTGTTTATAAAAGCAACATCAGCAGGATGAAACCTACCTGTTGAGGTTTGTGTCTGTTAAGACTTCTTGGTGTTCTTGTTCTATTGTCGTTTTATTGAAGTCACAGTCAGCTCCAAGTCCAGCAGCAATCCTCTGTGTCTCAGCTTACAGGTAAGCTACACTTTCATCTACAGGTAAACTGTTGCCTAGCAACGCCTGCTAACACTCTGCTGACCAGAGCAGATCAGTCTTTCAACAGGACAGATGGAGAACACTGAAAAAAGGAAAATCCTTCTTGGTTGCTGTTGTTATTGATTTGTTATTGATGATATATATATATATATATATATATCAAGGGTTAGGGTTTGTTTTGTTTTTGCCCCCATTGACCTCTAGATGACGCTACAGCAACGTGACACATTTAAATAGCCATTTCCAGATACAGATGAATTAATTCTCCACATTTTTTTTATTGACATAACAAAGGAAGTGGACCCCCATTCACTGTATTGGGAAGGTCTGGGGGGGTCCGGAAACCAGTTAGTATCTGGTGTGACCACCATTTGCCTCACGCTGTGCAAAACATCTTCATCGCATAGAGTTGATCAGATTGTTGATTGTGGACGACAAGCATGCAGATGAGCTTCCTTGAGATGGTCACGGTTCCTGACAGTTTGTGCGGAAATTCTTTGGTTATGCAAACCGATTGGTGCAGCAGCTCTCCGGTGGGCTGGTCTCAGATGATCTTGGAGGTGAAGATGCTGGATGTGGAGGTCCTGGGCTGATGTGGTTACATATGGTCTGCAGTTGTAAGGCTTGTTGGATGTACTGCCAAATTCTCTGAAATGCCTTTGGAGACGGCTTATGGTAGAGAAATAAACATTCAATTCAACAGCTCTGGTGGCATTGTGCTGTGTGATGGAACTGCACATTTTTGAGTGGCCTTTTATTGTGGCCTGTACAATACGCTTGCTGTCTGATCAGCATCTTGACATGCCACACCTGTGAGGTGGATAGATTATCTTCCTGTTTTTCACTAAACAGATCATGTAAATTCTCAAATAGTGGGCAGAACCTTTATTTATGTCACCTGTAGGTAAGCCTGAAAGCCTAGCTATGGATGTTCTCATCTTTCATGTGTTTATTGAAATGGATCACAGCTCATTTCTGCCTTTGAGGCTTTTAATACAGAATTCAGCTCTGAGCATGAGGATGTTTCCCTATTCACAGCTGTTTAAACTACGATTATTATTATTATTATTATTATTATTAGTAGTAGTAGTAGTAGTAGTAGTAGTAGTATTACTATTATTATTATTATTATTATTTGTTCTCACTGGGTAGATTAAGGCACAAGAGTAAATATTATCATTTCCCATTTAATAACCAAAAATTGCCAACTGTTTTCATTTTTACCTTACTACCCGTCTCATCTGACAGCATCGTTATAACCAAACTAAAATTATTCATTAATAAAGCGTGTAAACCTGTCGTTGATCTTTAAATCGTGTGCCTGGTTCTCTGCTGATTGATTATGTAACATCACAACACACACACACACACGCACACACACACACACACACAGCCACAGACACGGACACGTGTTTTACCCGTGCATTTCTTCTGCCCCAGCCATCTGCCACTGTCAAACCAACCGGAAAAGCTTCATTTTCAAAATAAACCCCCACACATGTTATTAAGTTCGAAAACACATTTTTGAGAGTACCCTAATGATTTTGTAATTCGCAGTTCGTAATTGGAAAAGGAAATACATAAATTCAGTTTGTAAATATGTTGGTACTTTTTTTTTCTTAGTTTACCGAGCGCTTTTATTGTGGAGGCAGGCTCATCTTGTTTCCGGTCTCGTACTAGTTTTATCTGCCCAGTTTGACCGATCCTCCGTCGACGCAGTCTTGGACTCCTTTGGTTGTCAGTCCTTAATTTGAGCTTCTCTGTGTTCCTATTTCCACATTGTTTACAAATCAGTGCCTGTTTTCTGCACCGTTTGACCCGGGTCACTCAGGTCCAGACCCAGTCCAGGCACTCTTAAAAAAACCTGCAGGCCTGTGGATCCAACCGGACCGCATTTACTACGTCAGGGTTTCTCGGTGTGACAGGAAGTAGAGCGATTTGGCTTTGAAAATAAAAATGTCACACTGCTGCAACACTTGCCACACTCCCTTTTGGCGTTCAAGAAACATTTGTTCCAATGTGAAAATGTGTGCTTCCAGCCAGTGAACAAAATCCCTCCACTTGTACCTTGTAATACAGTGTTTAAACGGGACTTTAATGACTTTTTAAATTTAAATTAAAACCTTTAATAATCATTTATCGAATGGCTAATTTAATATATATTCACATACATTTCATGGATTATCTGGGCGATTTAAGAATGTATGGGTAAAAAAAATTATTATTGAAAATAAAATCAAAGAACCATACTTTTTCTAATAAGAGAAACATTCAGGGAGAAATTCATTCATATAGCCTATGTTAAAGTAGTATTAAAGAAAACTTGAAACTATTGAAAAAATGTTGGTCTTAAAAATGTTTTATGTAGGCTACAAGTTCAACAGTAGGCCTACCTGTAATTCAACTTTGTATATTTTAACTCCTTACAAACCCCTTAATGTGTTCAGAAAACCCATTACAATTTCCTTGGTACATTACAATTCATGAACGTACCCCTTAAATTGTGTTAAATGTGTTTCTTAAGTGCTTTTAAAAGGACTGTGTCTTAAGTGGTTTAGCTTAAAAGGATCCATAGGGACCTCTCCTTAATTCTGCTCATTTCTGCTTCTACTCTACAACAGTTCAGAAAGAAACTTTGTACATCACATTTATTTGATAACTTAAGTTACTTTGCAGATTTAGATTAATAATAGCCTACAAAATATCATCAACTAATGAGTGATGCTTTATCATAGGATAAGATAAGATAAGATAGCCTAAGGTTTTTATTGATTACCAGGTGAAAAAAAGTAGCCTATATATTAATGCTTCAATAATTATAATTTAATAGTAAGCTTTAATTTTATTTGGAAATTGCGCCAATGAATAGGTCTACTTTTGGTACTTTGATGCTAACTCTGTTGTAGCCAACTTTTACTTTAGTAAAAGTTTAATGAATGACTACTTGTAACAGAGTTGTCTATTTCTACACAGTGGTAAGCTATTGATAGCTTACTTTAAGTAAAGTAGTCTATCTGTGTATTATAGGTCCAGCCTAGGCAAAACCTGCAAAGCTTGTGAGTGTTGCGGGTTTTTTATCAAGCTTTTGATCTGAAAAGAAGCGCAACCTAAAAACCGGAAACGCTCTCTTTTTTTTCTGCCAGTCTGTGGTTCATCTGTTTAACTTGACAGTGTCAGCGAGAGAACCAGGCGAGCTGCGGTCTGTCTGGCTGATCTGAGGGCGGATGTATCGGCAGACACTGTGGACACGGTTTATACTATTATCATCATCCTTTATCTCGATATAGCCTCTTCAGGCCTTAATAAAGAGGCATCCTGGAAGCACCCGGAGAACCGCGGATATCTACGCGACATGCATGCTTCGTGACCCGCGGCAGGTGTGAAGAGATGCCTGCGGAGCCGCCGACGGGCACCGGCCGGGTGGTGCTGGTGAAGAAGATCGTCATGAAGGACGGAGCTTCGGTGGGTGGATGACTCTCCATTTGTTTTTGTTTTTATTATTTATTTATTTATTTTTTAATATTATTAATGTATCAACCCGTAGGGTACATTTGTTTTTCCTGTATTCATCCAGCAGATACATTGATTACATTGTTTTCAAATTTTGTATTCCATTAAACCCCAGTAAGTCTAGGCTACATGTCAGTGTGGCTTTCCTTTCTGTGTATGACATAACAGGGTATTAAAACACATGGCGTGTGGCTCATTTGTAAATTCGGCAGTGCTTTAAAACACAGACAGCCTATATTTTAATTTCATAGCAAAAACACTCACCATAGCCTAAATAGGACGATTCAAATTTCCTCTACTGACAATTTCTAGCAGGAGTAGCCTAAATGTTTTTAAGGATTGCACTGTGATAGAGTAGAATTTGAAGACAAATGAACAAATAAATGAATGGATTACAGCCAAAATGAGCCCGAACAGAGCAGGTCTGGTCCAAAATGGCTGTTTTTGTCGGGTGAAGATGAGTGTTTGTTGTAATGGAGACTTGGCAGAGTGAGTTTAATGTGGTCCACAGACAGCTCAGCCTGCTGTGAGGAGGATGTAGTCAGAATGGATCCATTATCTCTTACATAACAACTCTCTGCCTGGAATACAGCGAGGGCAGGCAGAGACTGCAGCTCCAGCGCGTCGTGGCTCTGTCAGCGTCCATTTTAACACCCTTCCTAAGAAATAGTCAGACATTTACATTTTAAGAGAACCCTGAACAACAAGAGCGTAGTTTGTTATTTACACTTTATTAAATATTTGTCAGGGAAATTGAAAGGTGCTATTAAAATGACCTTCATCTCAAATCGGGCAAATTGTGTTACAGCACTGAGCAAAAAAAAAGTTGAACATCATTGTCTTGTTCCAGCTTCTCCACTGTGAGGACTGGCTGCTTGGAATCTGGTAAAGCTATGATGAGCCTTTTGCACATTTTTCTGACATTGATTTAACAATAGTAGACCAATAATAGAAATGATTGGCAGATTAATCAATCATTAAAAATTTTTTAGTTGCAGCTCTACAAGCGGCATAAAGAGAATCAAGAAGAGAAATTAAATAATTAAAACATAAATGGGCCTAATACACTAAACAGAATACAAACTCGGACTATACCCAAACATGCAGCAGCTGAAACATTTAGTAGATGAATCAATTAGTTGATAGACAAAAAAAAAATTGGCAACAAGTTTGATAATAGATACATCTTTTAAGCCATTCTTAAGCAAAAATTCTAAAAGGTTGCCTGGTTCCAACCTCTGAAACGTCAAGGTTTACTGCTCTTTTTGTTTTCTATCATAATGTGAATAGTTCAAGGTTTTGTGATTTTGTTTTTGGGCAAAATAAGCAATCTGAACACGTCACTGCGATGATGGATGGGCATTTTTACATTACATTGGCCAAATGATTGATTGTGAAAATAACTGGCAGATGATCAATAATGACAGATGATGTGTATATATTATTGCTAACTTGGCCAGACATTGCATATTTATTGACCACAGAGCCCTATAAGTAAAAACACAACTAAAGGGGCTCCCAGTGCGTCAAAAGGCAACACTTGAGGGGTCTTGACCGAGTGTATATGTGACGAGTTGGGAGTAAGAATGTGTCGCTGTTGGCCACCGTAGCAGTTGTTGTGGAGATGATCAATGCACAGTTTTAACACAGTTTGTGGTTTATCAGTCAATAAACCACAAACCCCAGGATGATATCTTCTGTCCACCCCCAAGCACATCCAGTGAATGCGCCTCCAACTACAGTGGTACGTACAGATGGTGAAAGGACATGGAGCTACCAGACACTCTATCCACAGCGCAAGCACATCAGAGATGGCTGGGCTGGAGTGCATCTCCATGCACAGCTTTGTGTCAGTCAGTGAACAGAAATACTCAGAACAAAATAGAACTAAAATGCTGAGGCTTTCTCACCTGGGAAAGTTCAAGAACAAGCCTGTGAGTGCTAAACTGGCTCTAAAAAGCTCCATCAACCTACGGAGACACCTGAGCTACCATTTAAGGAGGTGACTTCAGATCTGTTTGGGATTTAGGGCAAACAGTATATCATTCTAGTGGAGTACTACCCCACACAAATACCAAAGCAAAGCAAGAGCCCCAATGTGCAGTTACATTTTTGAGGGACAGCGTAACCCCTTAAACACACAAGTAAAAGGGCCCAAACCCACAATGACTGTCTGCAAAAGATCTGCCGTACAGTATATTCTGGCCCAATAAGAGATCAAATGTATAAAAACTGGCTGACAAAGCGTGATCTCAGAAATTAAACAGTCGTCTAAGATGGCTTGGACACATACTTCAAATGATCCCCAGAGTGTTCCTCAAAGTGGCTTTCAAATGGACACCTCCAGAGAAAAGGAAACCAGGCCAACCAAAGATCACCTGGCAAAGAACGGTGTAGGCTGAGCCGCTGAAGATGGGTCTTTAATGGGGAGAGGCACAACTAGCTGTCAAAGACTGAGATAGCTGAAGGAACATTTTTGATGCCTTATGAGAAGGGTGTAAATGTGAGGGCGTGAACACAGTTAATGCAACTTTTCCAGCTATACGCCCGATGTAGGTTGCACTTCATACTGGTATGGAGCCTCATGTGACAAGATAATACAAGGACTGAAATTAACTGCAATTAATCTATGAATTTACACAAGTGTGCAGAGCTATGTAATACACAGGTAAGTAAATAAGAGTATAAAATGTATACGGTAGGAATGAGCAAGTTATCTGTATCTATATCTTGTCAATCAACTAAATTATCCGTATCCATATCCAAACTCATAATGGGCGGAGCTTAAACCAGATGTTGGCGGTATTGACTGGAAGCCTGAGATTGATATTGATCAGAAGTTTCTATATTTATTAGAAAACTATTCACAGAACAGTCTCAGAATTGAACTTCAGAGCAATTTACTTACTTATCTTTATTTTATTTATTTTTTTGAATTTCTCAGAACAAGTTATTGAAAAAAGTAATGTTTAGTAGTACTGAAACCAAAGCAACTGTATCAAACAAATTTAAAAATACCAGATTTATGACTCGCTAACTGTGAGCGCCTGCTTTTGCCAACTTTTCATGTAACTTGATGTGAGTATTCCTGCCTCCAGAGGATGAATCCAAAAGATTTCAATGATCCTACGACCTTTCCTCTAGCACGAGGGCTATGATAAAGAAATGTTTTACTGAAGATAAAAAGCCTTCGAGTAACAATACGTTTTATGCAATAAAATGGGAAAATCACAATTGGTCTGTCAGTCCACCAATAAAATTGGTAGACTGACAATCCAACATTGCCATCCCTTGTGTCTACGCTAACATCTCCAAATGTCATGTTTCAGTCAAACCCAATACTGTCATATTCTGTGAATATTGTGACCTGCGGCTCAAGGGGCAGAGTGGTTGACCACTTATCAGAAGGTTGGTGGATCAATCCCCGGCTTCCCAGTCTGCATGCCGAAGAATCCTTGGGCAAGATACTGAACCTAAAGTACATGCCGTTTACCATAATAGTCTAAATTATAAGAAAATATATAGTTTTTGTCAAATAACATCTGATTGCTGTGGGAAACAGTATGTATGTACAGGATGTATGAAATCATGGACTCCCAGCTGCTGTCGTAAGGCTTAATAAGGAGAGAAGCAAAGAATAACTCATTATCTAAGTAGCCCAAGTATGTGTTGGTAGAACCTGTTTTATTCAAGCTAAAGATAGAAAATAGTCCATATCGTCAACCTAACCCTGTGTGTCTGTGTCAGTAGGCTGTTTCATGTGGAGTGTTCCAGTTGATTCCTCGCTCTGCTTTATTCAGACGAAATGCTCAACCGTTAGAATCTGAGTTTATTTTTTTATTGATGTTTTTGCCGAAATTACGTTTTACCAGGTGAACTGCTGGGGCGCCCCAGAGCCACATTAATGCCCCAGGGTCGCGCTTTAAATTTAGAGTCACATTAAAATTGAACTGTGATTGTAAAATGTGTACAACTGTGTATTTCAGCTCCAGCAGGGGATTGGCAGACCCAGTGTGTATCACGCCGTGGTGGTGATCTTCCTGGAGTTCTTCGCCTGGGGATTACTCACCACGCCCATGCTCACTGTGAGTAACACTGCGTAGTGGTAGGAAGATGATTGTCACATGTTTGTGGCAACGTCTTAGGGATCCAACTAGGGTTCAGCAACCAAGTGGGGGAGCCCGCACGCTAGATGACGAGATCCAACAAAGATTTGGTTACGTTATGTCCACACCTCAATGTCCAGTTTAATTCAAGTCCTGTTCTCCAGATCAGCTTCTAGAGCGTTTTGTCTGCATTTTCTTATATAATGTGTGAATATGAACATCAGTACTTTCTGAGTTCTAACTGAACTGTGTCTGTGACAGAAAGGATGTTAATCTGTCAAGTACTGAAAGTTTCCACTGAATGTTTAGTAAGATATTACAGCAGTTTTTGTTATTTGCCTTTTTCCAGAGACATCCAGTAGTTGTGTCCAATAATTCATTGAACCGTAGTTACGTAGGTGAGTTAAGTCTGAGACAGTAGTTGGTATGTGCGAGTGAAACATTTGCTGGTACGCCTTCACTGTAGACAGCTACTGATGTATACTGAGGCCGATGACTGAAGTACATCCAGTGTAGGTGGGGGACATACTGACAGGGCTGGGGGGGGGGCACTGGTCATGGGGTAACTATGGGGGGTGGTGGCAGGTTCACTCTTTTGAATTTGGATCTTTTGGAGCAGCGAATAGTTGTTTTTTTTAAAACTGTGTAATCTGTGTAGGTTTCTAAATGTTGGTGTTGTGCCTCTTTGTATAGGTTTTACATGAAACATTTCCCCAGCACACGTTCCTGATGAACGGACTAATTCAGGGCGTGAAGGTAAGAACACTTTGGTTTTGAGACTCATTCTGCCGATAGATACATTTTAAACTATAACTCAGTGATTTAGAATTACAGTCCCATAAAATTGTGAACAAGCGAGATTAACATCTGGTCCCTTGCATGGGGCTTTTCTCAGGCTGAAGTTCTAACCATGACTAGTAAACCTATCTGTTTAATCTGGAGTCTTGTTTAATATAAGACAAAACAGAATTTTATATATATAATTTATATTTTACTCTTGTAAATGCTTATTTAAGCAAGGGTTATTTATGTCTCTGCCTCTTCCTATCAAGGGTCTGCTGTCCTTCATGTCTGCTCCTCTGATTGGAGCTCTGTCCGATGTGTGGGGCAGGCGGTCCTTCCTGTTGGTCACCGTCTTCTTCACATGCGCCCCGATCCCTCTGATGAGACTCAGCCCCTGGTAGGACTCACTGTTCTCTGTTGGCACAATTATGTTAATGTCATACAAAGAGATACCAGGACAGTTAGGTTGTGAAGTCAAGGGAGTCACCTGTGTTATTTTATGGTCATAAACCGTGACATCAGAGTAACCAGTCAAATTCCTCCACACTAAACATGAAAAACATACTTACAAGTATGTAAGTCGAAGTATCTCAACGCTTTTATGCTTGGCTGAGGTGGAAAGGTTGATAAAAACAAAGTGTAATAGAAACTCCACTGCAGAGATTAAAAAATGGAGGCAGACCAGAACATCAGATCTGGTTGGAGTGATGAGGAGACTGTAACCTTCCTCAAATAATACATGAAACACCATAATTTCATCGTGTTTTCCACATTGTTTGAGTTTGTGCAGTGTTAGGTGGGACTGGGATTATTGTGAGCTAAAGGCTCAAACGCATATGATCAATGTTTTGATTAACTACTCGCTGGGTCCTCCAATATGCATCAGACAAAATCAGTCCACTGTTGCAGTTTTAAGTCATTCACAGGAGAGTTACAATAGTTCTCTGCCCCAAACTGAATAAGTTTTTCCTCACACTTGCTCATCCTACAGGTGGTACTTTGCCATGATCTCCATGTCTGGGGCTTTCTCCGTCACCTTCTCGGTCATCTTCGCCTACGTTGCTGATGTGACGGATGAAAGAGAGAGGAGTACAGCCTACGGTCTGGTAAGGGCTCTCGTTTGTGTCATGATACAGGCAACAAGGAAAGGGCCTAAATGCAGCTAAAATAATCAGAATGGTTCAGGGATTTATTGACCAGATAAGGAATAAAAGCTCACAGAGACATGAGGCAGCCAAGGGTCAAATCCCTATGATGTTTAGCTAATGAAAGGATCAAATTGATAATAGCCAGCAAGTGAATATGCAACTCATTTTTAAAAAGACTAGTTTAATCTTACAGGACACCCTGTATGTCTTTCCAGAATGCATGTGTATATAAAAAAAAGGATGAGCGTTCTCTTGAGGGCACAAAGTTTAAAGGACATACAAAGGTAGTGACATAAACATCCAAATTACCTCATACTATCAGACAGACGGCAGGACGGCGGTGTTAAATGACTGACACTGAATCTGTAACCTTAGAGCAGAAACTGACACGTCAGCTTCATCAGAGATCAAACAGTCAATCAGTTCAGAACAGGGAAAGATCCAAGGAGACCGCAACCTTCATGTTTGTGTTTCCTTCTTAAATGACTTTATACATCGTTCAGACAAAAGTGATACCTGCTGCAAGTTTGAACTTATTTGACATTTCAACTGAAAAAAAATACAGTTGTGAAATAAAGTTTCTTTAGGTCCAGATTATAACATCAGTCGTCATGGTTTTTGTCTGACAAATGGAGTGTGTGGTCGCATCAAAAACCTGGGTGCAAATACCAGTTAAAAGCTAAAACAAGATAAATATACACTTCTAATTCTAGTCTTCCAACCACTCAAAGCTCATTCACACACTGCCGGCTCAGAGAAATTCAAAGAAAAAAACTCACAAATTCATGAGAAAAAAACTCGAAATTAGAGTTTTTTAGATGCGCTTGTGTTAATAAAGGCTCTGCACTCTATTGAAAGCAGGGTATGCAGATGTTAATAACCACAGGTATTAACGTATAAGCTGCTTTCACCATCTGGTATTATGGGATACCTGCTCCTTTTCAAGACCTAAAGGATGAAAAATTGGGGAAGAACTGCAGATATTTATAAATGACACCTGCTTCAAGTGGCTTTCTTACGGCCTCTCATATCTTTGTAACTGTCTGAAAGCTCCGCCTCTTCTCTTATGTCTTTTTCGCATAAATTTTCGCTTGGATGTAGTTTTTTCTGACCTTGATGACGGCCACAGCAGCTTCTCTTTTTGGCTCCTCAAATAAAGTACAGCCTTAACTGACTTTTCCATCCTACTAAAACTAGTGCTCTCCACCCACCCTCCCTCCTCTTTGACCCCCAGGTATCGGCTACTTTCGCAGCCAGCCTGGTGACGAGTCCCGCCATCGGGGCTTACCTGTCAGCATGGTACGGAGACAACCTTGTTGTTCTGCTAGCCACACTGATCGCTCTGGCCGACATCTGTTTCATCCTGCTCGCCGTGCCTGAGTCTCTGCCGGACAAGATGAGGCTCAACAACTGGGGGGCGCCCATATCCTGGGAGCAGGCCGACCCCTTCACTGTCAGTAACCAGTAATTCACAGAACAGTATCTGATTGCTTGGTCAATAATTGACTCATAGCAGGTTGATTTGTTTTGTTTGAAGTGTTCCTCAGAGTAACATTGTTTTAATAATTTTCAGCATAATCATGCTATAGGATAACACCTTGTATGCTAGGGTAATCATATAATAAAATGAGATTGTGGAACTGAGTGAGATACATTTTCATTGAAAGAGTCAATGTTATAGCCATTAATTGAAGATTAACTAATCGTCTGACAGCACCTGTGTTTTATTTCCTGTCCCTGTCCCTTTCTCTCTGTCTCTCTCCTTCAGTCTCTGAGGAAGGTGGGTCAGGACCCGACAGTCTTACTGATATGTATTACTGTGTTCCTGTCTTACCTCCCGGAGGCCGGACAGTACTCCAGCTTCTTCCTCTACCTGAGACAGGTAAGACACACCGATGCTACTGCAGTGTTCTCCCACAAAAACTAGCATTCCTGCTAGTACTAAAACTGTTACTGCTTTGTAAAGCCACTTGGTGTAGATTTTTAAAAATGATCTTTTGGTATCTCTGGTGGTGGTCACAAAAAAGACATTTTAGCACATATTGATGTGTTGGCACTGACATACCTTAAACAAATGTTAAAATGTCAGCGAAATGTTTTTTAATTTATGTATTTTAATTTTTGCATGCGGATTTTTGTAATACTTTTTTGAAGTTAAGACACCTGCCACGTAATAAGGGCTGAAAGTAAATATATCAAAATACATATACTAGTTATTTAATTTTATGCTTAAATGAATAAATAATTATGTAATTGAATGTTTAATTGTCACCATAAATAAATAAGACAGGGTGAAAACCATTACGTTGCATAATTATTTATTTTATTATATAATAAGATATATTCTCTAAGCATTACATTACTTAATTATATATTTCTTCATTTATTTAAGCCTTAAGATTTAATTATATAATTATTTTTGTGTATAAAATACAAAAATAATCATTTGTCTTTGTCTCCCAGGTTGTAAATTTCTCCTCCACAACGATCGCTGTTTTTATTGGAGTGGTGGGCATTCTGTCCATTGTAGCACAGGTAACACACACACAAACACGCCAGAGGATATTGATATACCCTGTTTACACTCGTCATTTCAAGTGTCACATATTTTGATTCAATCAGATCTAACTTTATAAACCTTTGTTTACACATAGCAATATATATATATATGTATATATATTCCACGGCACAAATCTGATATAGGTGTAATGGTACACAAAAGTCATGGTTTGGTATGTACCCTGGTTTTGGGGTCACAGTTTGGTATGTTTTCAGTACGCAGGTAAAACTTTTATAGAAAATTTTAACCTATTCTGGGGGCGTTCCTCCCTTTTTAAGATAGATGGAGTCCACCCAAACAGGCTGGGTA
>JAPMOB010144904.1:0-11019 GCA_029875015.1 Lepomis gibbosus | reverse complement strand
GTGTGTGTGTGTGTGTGTGTGTGTGTGTGTGTGTGTGTGTGGAGGCCCTGCATGGATCCTACAGAGACTTACCGTGAAATCCACCACACATCAAACTGGGAATCCTGCCTCTGTCTTTTATCTTATTCCCAGTCTGTGTATCATTTGTTCTTTTTCACATTCAATTGGGAATCCAATATCAGAAACCTTCATTTTTTGTACTTCGATTTTAAGATCCGGTCAAAAATAGGAAGTGAAAAAACAGGCCGCAGACTAATTTTGATTTTGATTTGTGGATTTGTGTGACCAGGAACTTCCTCACGTGCTGCACTAATTTTGCAGCACGTACTCTGGGGAGACAACGCTACTTAATTCATAGTTTTCAGTCACGTGACATGTGCGGTGACCTGGAGGGCAAAACAACAGAGCAACACAGCGGCTCACACCGCAACTAGAGAGACGCCGCCAAAGCAGTTAAATTTTATTTGGATCACCTATCAACTTTAGAAAAAGAAAGATATGAGCACAAACCGCCAGTGTTGGGAACTTGCGATCCATGTTACAGGATTCGCTGCCTCATTTCTACGTCAAAAACCACCAGGTCCCTGCTGCCGCTCAACTATGTTTTACATTTACCTTACCGTCACCTGAAAACTATGAATTGACCCTTTGTTAAGCCACGCCCCCCATAGTTACTGTTGCTCCGACAAGCTGTTGTCTTCCATCACGGCGCTGCCGCTGTATTACTGCCCTCCCTGGAGAAGTATTGTCTAATTTTTTGGAAAAAACGATCTCAGAAAGAAGCAGACAGTTTTCCAGTTGCATTTTTCATTTGAAGGTTGTGTCCAGGCCGTCAGACTGACGTGAAAAAAATAAAGCCACCATATCATTAATTGACTACTGAGAATGAGGTCAACGGTATTAAGGTCCAGCACTGTTCCTGTACAGCTGGGTAGGTCTCTGTTCACCATTACAATCATTAAAAAGCAGAACAGCAGGGCTTTATAATGTTACATTCAGCAGGAAGTTGGCTAGTGTTAGCTAACTAACATTACATTAGGAACAATCCACAGCCAACATTTTTCTGGATTTATTTTAGGTTTTGAAAAGAGAATAAATCGTACGTCTTCTTTCAACCTCTCTGGGTAGCTGCTGTAACTATTACAAGTGACCCAGGAATAGCGTTTGACCAGATCTTGGAGAAATACAGCAAAGAAAGCTAGAAAACGACTCCTTTTGCATTAGAGTCAATGGAGCGCAGCCGTAAAAGTGTCAGACCTCAGTTAGAGCAAAGCCTATACTGCTCTGTGATTGGCCAGCTGCGTGTTAGGGGCCTGGCTTAGCAAAGGCTCAGTTGATTTAATTTTTCTGTTGTACTTGTACATTTTCATTTGTTTTGTGCAAAAACTGTAAAGTAACCTTTAACTTAAGCTGATGTGCGATAAATTTAGTGAAGTAAAAAGTACAATATTTCCCTCTGATATGTAGTGGCGTGAACATAAAGTACTTAAGTACAGTATATGCGGCAGCATGAAGTTAAAAGCGCTCCGAGGCAGAAAACGTGCATCTTGTTCAGACTTCTATCGCTAGCATCACCTCTTATGCACAAAATTAGTTTAAAATTCAGTGAAAAAGCAACTTCTGTTGTTTAGGAGATTATATTTTTCCCCCTCATACTTTAACAAACAACCACAGAAATAGTCTGACCTACCAAGCCTCTCTAAATTTTGGTGTTTTTATTTACCTTAACATCCTGTCAGACGTTATAAAACAGACCGCAGGATCTAATAATGTTACTTGATGTTTCCAGAAAGGTGATTTATTTGCAGATCCTGAAAATGTTCATGTGTAAGTCAACACGTCCTCATACCTAAACAACAAAACAGGTTGATTGTCAAAAGTTGGAAAGTACAACAACATATAGGGCCGTTCCACAAAACCACATTTAAGAGAGTTCACAAGTACCAATCCAGCGACAGGCTTACAGGCAGTTTGGTTAGATTTAGGAAAAGATTGTGGTTTGGGTTAAAATAAGGACATTATGTCACATGACAACTTTAGCTATCTTTCACACTGGACTTGAACGTCAGCAGTAAAAGTCCTTAGTTTACTCATCCCTCCACCCCACCACCTCCTCACAGACTTCATACTTCGTCACCTGACTTATTCTGCCATTAATATGGATCGTACAACACTGCTGCATAATTGACCTATAGAGAGTTCTGGTCAGGACGGGCTGCATATGTCAGGACCTTATAACAACAGGTAAACTCCTGGCAGGAAAACGAGGCAGTAACATCCAATCAAAACTGGGTTTACAGAAACACTGAAACTCTGAACTGAATTGTTTACAATTTTATTGTACAATCTTTGTAGGGCTGTCCCCGACTAAGGATTTACATAGTCAAATCAGAATCAGAATCCTCAAGTCCTGCCTATAGTGGCCTGATAGTTGAAAACATACGTTTTTGCGTGCGGCGATTGTGCGTGGTGGCGGTGGTGGTGGTGGGGTAATCTTGAGAAGCTGCAGAGCTGCAGTCTCTATTCATTCAGCTTCAACACTGTAAATTTCCAGCTAAACTGAGGCTTACTGTTGACCCTTTTCTCTCTCTCGGCACAACACCAGTGAAGCTGGAGCTCCGTCTTTTCAACAAGTGTTCCTCTTCTGCCACTACACACATACACACTACGCCTACACATGGGTTTTTTCACGCACTTTAAAAACATTAATTGAAAGTTTTTACATGTTTATTTACTGCATAAATTGTTTAAATGTATATTAATAGGCAGTATATTAACTTATTGGGAGAAAACTGGTAGTTCTGTGTAAAATCAGACCCCCATATTGCCTTTGTTTTGCTGCAAAGCTTCGACTGTGAGATTGACAGGCCCCGCCCATCGAAGCATCAAATCTTTGACTATTAGCCCTAAATCGATGTTTTGCAATCACAACGGCCAAATGAGATGTTTTACAACCATTTAAGACCCAAAACAGACGACTTTTAACCACTTGAAGAGACTCGAGAGGTCTCTGAAATATAATCATAATATCAGGTTAAAAGACATTTGATCAATAGCTTTTATTTTCTGGTTTGTTAGTAAAAGTCAACTGTTTTATCTTTTTTATGGCTCTCAGTTTCTTAGTTCCTTCTCTTCTTATCTTTTCCTCCATTTCTTTCACGGTTTCCCCTCTTTCTCTCTCATCTGTCAGCAGTATTTCTCTTCCCCCTTTCTACAGCTCTGACATTCATCCTCCTCCTTTTCCTCCATCTTTCTCCCCCCCTCTTCCCTCCCCTTTCTTGTAATTGCGTCAGTTTATTTTTCCCTCTAATATTTCTCCTCCATAAAGTGTCTCATTAAAATTAATCACAGGCTGTATTATATCGCTACCTGTGGAGAAAAGTGACAGATTTGCCGATTGCTGCCGTTCGGTGAAGGAGCCTGAGTGTGTGAGTGTGTGTGTCTGAAAGGGCGGTAGGGGGAAGTCAAAATGGCGGCACACTCTGTGTCAAAATCAGTCCTATAAAAGAAAAACCATCATGTTCGCTTGCCTTTTTTTAATTTTACAAATCACGTCGTCATCATCTTCTTTGTCACATGTGTACTCAAATTAACCCTGTGGAGCAAAAATCGTAATTTTAATTAAATTAGAACTTTTAGGAAAATGGAAAAAAAAATTGCATTTTGCTGTGGATTTATTCATTGATACAGACTTCAGTGTCACTCAATTATCAAGTCTGTGGTCACTTCAGTAGTGAAAAACTTTTAGACAAAGTTTTGTTTAATTTTTACAATTTTTTTACCTAAATAGTGATTCAATTTAAAACAGTTCTTCCATACTGTTGTATTAATCAGCAATGGTATTATTTGCAACCAGATTCCTAAATGTTAAGACACTTATAACTGGCAGACTGTAGTAACTAATGATGGAAAAAACTTAAAATTAAAATTAGAAAAATAAATTTAACCTTCTATTCAAGTCATCTGGAAGATGTCTTATGTAATTATGTGTATATGCTTCTAACTTGCAAAATAAATATGTAAATAATATAAAATAAACATGTTATTTATTATATGTTTGGTTATGTTTAGTCACAGCACTTCTCCACAGGTGACAAGGTGCCATATGTGCCATAAGTTTTTGATTTTGATAAATCAATTTTTCATTGCCTTATTGTCAATGGGCTCAAAACTCACTCAGAAATGAAGCACACACCTGTTTTCTCCGATGCTTGCACCAGCCACTATTCTGCTTTTAACGTGAGGTCTTCAGGTCGGAGTCAGCTCCCGAACCTCTCTCGTACTACAGCGACAACACGACAGCTAACGACATGCAGTCCACTAAAACCATAAAACAACCAGCTCCTAGCAAAACACAGGCTCCACAGAAGGATAAAAAACAATAACAGTGGTTTATGTTCTGAAGCCCATCAGACTAAACAGATTCAGATGATGTTGAGTAAGAACAAAGCATTAAGAAAGCTGGAGAAAGTCATGTTAGCTCGCCGGCTAACGCCGAGCAGTTTCTAATGTCCAGTGCAAAGCTTTACATATCACTTTACCAACTAACGTGACTCATGTTACTTTCCTGTGTACCACTGATATTATGTCGAAGTGTCAAAGCTTGCAAGAAATGATGTAAGGGTAAAAACAAATGGGGAGCGATTTGTTTACTATCCTATAGTGATGTAGCCAGGAGCAGCCAGCTAACGCTACATTAGCTCGGACCTGCAGCAGTTTGTTTCATAATGTTTATCAATTTAGATTTATTGCCTTTTACCGATACCCAGGTACACAGCTTCTCCACCTCTCAGTCGCTGTAACTAACACGACCCACATAATATAACTTAACAACACTGCAACAAAACGGCGACAACAACACAGAGGAAGAGCCATCTTGCAACCTTAAAACCGCACTGCTAGTGGCCGCAGAAAACTACATAATGCCTCTTTAACTTAAAAAGGATCAGAGTCGAAGCAGCAGAACCTCCCTTGTCCAAACCTGGTGCCTATGTTACCCAGAAAGAACTCTTCCTCTCAAAGTTGGGTGTGAGATTGTAGTGCATTATGCTAGCAGCTAATGTAGCCTGTAGCCTGCAGCTTCAACCAATGCAAATTACATCTCTTGACGGCATTTATCAGACTCCACGCAGCTCCCTCATTAGACACTAAGGCTGAAACGAAATCAGGCGTTAGGGGGATTCGCCACAGAGTTGCAGGTGCGTTTATTTGTACTTTAGAACTTAACCGCTGTGAAAAAGCGCTACCACTGTTCCCTCTCATTTACTCTCTAGGTCACTCCAACGCACTCTCTCTCTCCAATAAACCAAAGGCTTCTTGCCTCAGATGTTGAAGCCAGGTACATTACATAAACCAAGCGAGGAAACTACTGGGAGAGTTTGGTCCACCAGCAGCTCCTCCAGTCTGATCGCCAGATTGGCCAAAGCAGTGTGACGCTGGGCTGTGTTTCGTTCCGGCATCCCCTGCGGCCCCCACCGCCACAGCCTACTGGGAGGGTACCTGATTTGGTCTGAATTCAGCCACAAGGCTTTATACAACCTTTGTTATAGGCATTGGTACATAGAGAGGGTAGAGATGGTAGACACCTACAAGTTCCTTGGGGTGCAAATAAACAACAAACTGGAGTACACGAAGGCCCTCGACAGGAAATGACAGAGCAAGCTGTTCTTCCCTCCTGAGGTCCTTCAGTGTGTGCACCAGGCTGCTCTGGATGTTCTACCAGCCAGTTGTAGTTGGTGTCATCTTCTTTGGCCGGGGAGGTATAGCATCAGGACTTGTGGCGCCAACAAACTGGACCAGCTGGTGAAGAAGACCAGCTCGTGGTGGGGTTAGAACTTGACAGTGTGGAGGTGCTGAGTGAGAGGAGGATGAGAGGGAAGCAATGCTTTAATGCTGAGCTGAGGCAGCTCAGGAGCAGCCGCAGACTAATCCAGCCCCACGCCTACAAGTGCTTAGGGGGCTCATTTGTGCCATGAGCCATCAGACTCCACAACACCTAGTACAGCCCACCTCCACAACACCACAGCACTCCACTGATAGAGACTCTCAACTCTTTCTCTTTGCACTGATTGTGACTCGTACCAAGCACACCTCTTTTTTTCTTTTTCTGCACATGCACAGTACAAACGTTGCACATACACAAGGATACCATACAATTTCAATTGTATATAGTTTTATACATTTGATTCTGACTTTTGATTGATTTGATTTGATTGATTTGATTGAATTTCTCCTACGGGGGATCAATAAAGGACCATCTTATCTTAGAAGCAGCAGAACTATAGACCTGGAAACACTCAGAGTTCCCCTCTGAAGATCATGGTTTTTGTCTAATGGTGAAAAAGTCACCTGAATAGTCTGGTAAGTTATTTCACAGGACAGTGTGTTCACGTGTTGACAATACAAGAAACAGCAAAAGAGTTCCAGCCAGCACTTTTTTCAAATTAGAAAGGTAAAAGTGTTTGTGTGATTGGAAGTCTACATTGGTCGGTTCCTTAATTATGTTGCCCAAAGCCCCTTTTCCGCTGCACAGTACCGGCTCGACACGGCTCGCCTTTGTTTGGTTTTCCATTGTGGAAATCGTGCCTGTACCTTCTTCCATGTACTTTTTTTCATATCACCTCTGTCGAGGTTCCAAGTGAGATGAGGCGATACTAAAATGTGACGTGAAAACACGGCAGACACTGATCGTCACTATTCACTGCGTCATCATTGCCCTCGCCAGCCAGAGGCTAACAACAGAAAGTTTTATATTTTACAGTTTTTGTCTGTAATTTCAACACTAAACCACTTCTGAGAAGTTTTGAGGTGAGAAATCAGCTGTGTAGATTTCAAATATTAACAGTTTTACGATAAGTGAATGCGGAACAAAAATGCGCTTGAAAGTTTTTGGAGTTGAGGAGCTCCGCAAGTGGCGGCGGGGGAAACCTGCGCCAACCCGCGGGAGGAGCTGGCGAGGCCGGCCAGCCGCCCGCTCACAGAGACCTCTGCTCCCACTGTGAAAACACGGCCGAGGAAAACACAGCTGGAAGATTTTCATACCGCTTATCTGCCTTTACATTCTGAGGAAGGTTGAAACTTTTTAATTTAAATCAAGAGAAAGCTGTGTGGATCGCTGGTGTGTGTCGCATTGAAAATTACATCGTGGCAGTTGTGTGTGGCGTTGCTGTGACGACCAGCTACATTGAGTTGATCAGAAAAGGGGCTCAAGTCTCTTTAAGCTCAGGCTGTTTGTACAAATAAACCTGAATAAAATTACCTTGAGCTGTAGTCAAGCACATACTTCTATAAAAGATATATTTATTCAGCTGATCCAACACTAGATCCAAGTAGATGTGACTGTTTAAAGACCAAAAATACCTGATTAACACACAAAGACTCTGTTATCTGGATTTATCTTAATAAAGTTTACCGTATCAAATTGAGATGTTTGAGGACTTTTTAAATGTCCTCCTATTCCACATTCATCCATCCATCGTCAACCGTCCTGCGTACAGGGTCGCGGGGGGCTGGAGCCTATCCCAGCTGGCATTGGGCGAAAGGCGGGGTACAACCTGGACAGGTCGCCAGTCCACACAGAGACAAACAACCACTCACGCTCACACACCTAAGGACTATTTAGAGACACCAATCAACCTAGCCTGCATGTCTTTGGATGGTGGGAGGAAGCCGGAGCACCCGGAGAGAACCCATGCAGACACAGAGAAACTCCACACCGAAAGGCCGGGGTAACCGGGGTTTGAACCCACGACCTTCTTGCTGTGAGGCGACAGCACTGCACCGCCCTTCCACAATCATTTGAAAGTAAAAATATGTCTTCACACGTGAAGCAACCCTTGACATGTGATGCATTCAGAGGCACATGTGGAATGCAAACGTCCAAAAACCACATGCCTCTGAATGTGAAACATCCGTAAACCACGATTGTATTTCACGTCCTCTCTTGGTTAGAGATTTAGCAAAAAATTGACTGAAAGGGTGAAAATTAAATGTCTAGGTTTCATTTAACTACCAGCAGCTTTTAAAGGACTGCAGCTGATCCAGACCACAGGCTGATATATAGGGATGTAAATACTGTTGCAACAACTCTCTTCAAGCAGATTTATCCCAGGATTACCCCAAACATGTGGACCTCTGTTGTCCTGCCGATGATTTGAGCTACTGCTGTCTGTCGGTCTGAAGCTGCGACTCATTCAGAGGTTAAATCTTTAAAGTGAGAGAATAAAAGAGAAAGCAGCAGCTTAAAGTCTTTTAGGAAAGAACTGTTTAACCTCTGCTGACCTGCTGACTCTGATTAAAGGAAGATTCCACCGTTTTTCCTGTCGACCTGCTGTTTGCCCTGCCTGCCTCTTAACCCCCGATCACCTCGACACACACACAAACACACACAGGAAACGCAGCCCAAAGACTCAGCAGGTAGATGTGTGTGTGTTTGTTGTGTCCTGCTGTGCGGCTGACCTGCTGATCGTCCACAACACTAATTAGCAGCTTTGTCTCTCTCACCGCTGGCGGCCCAGCTCCGCCCCTGATTGGTTGTGAGGAGGAAGTAAACACGCACTTACACACACATACAGACACGGTATGGGGGTTAAAAACAGTAGCTTTGTTTTAGAGGAAATGAGTTTGTCTCTTTGTGTCCATTAAAGTTAAAGAGGAGGTTTGTGTGTGCAGGTGAGCAGTTGTTCCTTTTATCCTCCCTCTTTTCACTCCATCATTTAGTCTTCCCTCCTGCCCTGCCTCCTTGATGGAAGACGTCTGTCTATGAGTTGGTCGGTTCACAACTTTAGTCACTAGGATGGAAGTTTGAGCAGATATCTTCGCTCCCAGAGGATGAATCCCGATTCCCTCAATACATCACATTCATTTCGTGAACGCATTTGTCCAAAACAACTGTTTTCCCCCATTCCTCCTTCCTTCCTTTCCTTCCTATTCCATCCTATCCTTACCCCTTCCTTCCTTTCTTCCCCCCTCCCTCCCTTCCTGTGCTTCCTATCATTCTTCTTCCTTCCTACCTCTCTTTCTTTTCTTCCGTCCTTCCTTTTCTCCCTTCCTATCCTTTATTATCCTTCCTCCCTTTCTTTATTTTTCTTTCATCCTTCCTGTCCTTCCTTCCTTCATATGCGCTCTCCCTTCCTTTCCTTCCTTCCTGTCCTATCATATTCTTTCCTCACCTTCTTAATCTTAATCGTCTTAATTCCTTCCTTCCTTCCACCCTTTCTATTCCATCATATCCTTTCCTCTTACTTGCCTTCCCTCTTACCTCCCTCCCTCCATTCCTTCTTCTCTTTCTATCTTACCCTTCTTACTTATTTTCCCTTCCTTCCTATACTTGCTCCCTGCCCTTGCTCTCTATCCTATCCTATACTTCTTCCTTCTGCTTCCCTTTCCTCCCTCCATCCCTCCCTTTCCTGCCTGTCTTTCCTCCCTTTCTTTGCTTTCTATTCTATCCTTTTTCTATATCCTTCTTTCCTTTCACTCCTCTCCTTCCTCCCTATACTTGTCCTTTGCTTTCCATCCTATCCTGTCGTTCTTTCTTTCCTTCCACCTTCGTCCCCTGTCCTCAACCACAGCTGACTGATCAGCTAAGAGTCCTGATTCTGGCTGTAAAACCTCCTGCTGTCTTATTATTTGTTTCTCTTTAGTGCAGCTCCACCTGTTGCCTCTCACAGTGTGTGTGTGTTTTCAGGGGTTAAATCCACAGCCCACTGGGTGTCTTGTTGTCTTTGTGGTTGTGGACAAAGCTCCGTCTTGCCGTCCCTCTCCGATTCTTCAGAGGGACAGTAGAGCGAGGCGGCATCCCCGGGGACGAGCTGTCAGCATTTGACGAGGTCGCCTTTCAGACGGAGAGAAAAACACTTGTCTGACTTGAGCCCAAATACCAGGACCCTCCTCATCTTCAGCTTCTTTATCATGAGAGGGACTCGGAGAGTAAAAGGAGACACTTTGGGAGCTGGACCTCTTGTTTTCATCTGCAGTGTTTGACAGATAAACTTGCTGGTCTACACATGTTGATAAAACCCCAGACTTCACTTCTTTAAAAACGTTTCCTCCTAGAAATCAGTGAAGTAGATCTTTTACTACATTCGTAATACATAGTATTAATACAATAGTATTAACATTTATTAGTTGGTTCATATTTTGTAATAATCTGAACCTGCAAAGTAAAAATATAAAGTAGCATAAATTTGAAATACTAAAGAATGAATAAGTACCTCCAAAGTAACAGCTTATCTGACATAATAATTTGAATATATATATAGTATTTAATGGTAATTTGAATTTGTCTGTCTTTGAACTCCAGACGTTTTGTGTTCAAATAGACATGAGAGTAAGAAAAGAGGATTTGAGTGGAGGAATGTCCCGCAGAGCAGAGAGAGTGTTAAACCTTCAGTGAGTCTGTTAATCCTCTTACTGTCTGTCAGAGCAACACTAAGCCTCCACAGAAACCACAGAAGAAGAAGGTTAAACAACACTAGTTCTGCAGGGGGAGAGGGGGGAGGGGTGGGAGAGGGGGAATGGAGAAAATGGTGGAAGAAAGGAAGGAAAAGGTTGGGGGCAAAGGAAGAGAGAGGTAGGGAGGATGTCAAGCATCCTTCCTCTTCTCCTCTTCTTTCCTCTTCCTTTCTTTCTATCCTCCATCTCCCTTTTATTTTCTTTCCTTCTATCCTTTTCCTCACCTTTCCTTTTCCTTTCCTTCTATCCTTCTTCCTCTCCTTACTTTTCCTCTTCCTTTCTTTCTATCCTCCTTCTCCATTTCATTTTCTTTCCTTCTATCCTTCCTCTCATCTTTCCTTCAATCCTTCTTCCTCTCCTCACCTCTCCTCTTCCTTTCTTTCTATCCTCCTTCTCTGTTTCATTTTCTTTCCTTCTATCCTTCTCACCTTTCCTTTCCTTTAATCCTTCTTCCTCTCCTCACCTTTCGTCTTCCTTTATTTCTATCCTCCTTCTCCATTTCATTTTCTTTCCTTGTATCCTTCCTCTCCTCACATTTCCTTTCCTTTCCTTTAATCCTTCTTCCTC
>JAPMOB010144888.1:0-19635 GCA_029875015.1 Lepomis gibbosus | reverse complement strand
TTGTTTTATAGCATTTGGATAAAAACTATTCAGAAGTCTCGAAGTGCGACCCTGAAAAGATCTGTAGCGCCTTCCAGATGACAGCAGAGTGAAAAGGTTCCTTTTCACTCTGCTACCACTTTGTATGCCATATAAAAGCATATGGTAAAAACTCTTATCTCACCTTATTAGATAAAAATGTGCGGTGTGTTGATGATTTCTGCTGCTTCCTGCAGGTGTACAAGTCAGACCCTTTCCCTGGCCTTTCTCTTGGGTCCCAGTATGCTGTTACTGTAATGGCTCTACCAGTACCTGAAGAATGGGAGAAGTTCTACCACAGCAAGATCTTCTCCACACGCTGTAATGTCCCCTTAAGCTCTAAGCTAGATATCTCATAAGGCACACACACACACACACACACACACACATAAAGATTCAGTGAAATTAACAGACTTTGTGGTTGTAACCTTAAACTCTAAATCCCGCTTCTGTTGGCCTATTTACAGTGCATGTAGTAATAATGACATCTCATGCTCTGTCACCAGGAAGATTGTCTGCTCTCTAAACATTGCACTTTTCTTCATATATATAACAACGCTGAATTTACATTAATGTTTTTGCAGCATGCACCGAGAAGAATAGTCTTGAGGAGTGCAAAAAAGGTGAGAGAAAATAAACTCCAGTCTGGTACAGCAGTGCCATCTTGTGATTAAATGTTTCTTTTTGTGATCACCTTGACCTGATCTGTCGATATTTTATGGTCTGGTTATAGACTGGTATCCCAAACATATTGAGGTCCTGCAGGAAGGGACTGCCATCACTGTGACCTTTAACCTGGCTCCCCCAAACCTGGACATCAGAAGCTACTTCTCAATGTGTTATGCAAACGGCAAAAAGAAATACACAGACATAACACCTGTGAGTTGTTTCAAATACAGCAGATTTATATTTTTCCAATTATTTCCTTCTGTTATTTATATTACGAAAATATTTGCTAATTAAGTGAACTTAATAATTGTATTAACCGTTCATTTAATTTTCTTAGAATTCCAACAAAAACAAAACTCACCACAGCTATCAGTTAAATGACCTTCAAGAAGGAACCAATTACACTTGTGAGGTGAGATAAAAGTTGATTATAAATAACCTAACCTCAAGTGGCTCTGTGTTATAAATTATATTAGATATGTATTAGATTATATTGAAATACCTGTCTCAAAAAACACAATACTGTGCAAAGATTTTAGGCAGGTATTCTTACCCAAAGTAAGAATGCTTTGTCAAAATAGACATATTTATATTTGTCAATTAACCAAATACAAAGTGAATAAACAGAAGAAAAATCTGTGTCAAATAAATCTTTGGTGTGACCACCCTTTGCCTTCAAAACAGCATCAGTTCTTCTAGGTACACTTGAACAAAGTCAGGGATTTTGTTGCCATATCGTCAGGTGTATGATTACAATGAAACAATACATATATTATATTAAACAGGTACTAATGATCATAAATTCCATACATAGGTTAGAACACAATCATTATCTGAAACAGAAGCAGCTGTGTAGGAGGAACACAGTAGTGAGGAACAGCTAACAAGGTGAGGTTACTGAAGACAGTTTACTGTCAAAAGTCAGACACCATAGCAAGACTGAAGGCAAATACTTATCCATCATGCAATACCATCAGAGAGGCATCCGATTCACATTATTCTGCATCATGACAACGACCCTAAACAACAGCAAAAGTCATCTTCAGTGTAAAGAATAACAAGCATTCCTGGAAGCAATGGTATGCCCCCCACAGAGCCCTGATCTCAACATCATCAAGTGTGTCTGGGAGTACATGAAGAGAGAGAAGAAACTGAAACCACAGAAGGACTTTGGGTAGTTCTCTGAGCTGTTTGGGCCACCTTACCTGCCGAGTTCCCTCAAAAACTAAGTGCAGTGTACCTTGTGAAGAATTCATGCTGATTTGAAAGCAAAGGGTGGTCACACCAAATATTAATCTGATTACGAGTCTGTTTTGTTACTTGATAAATTGATAAATCAACGTTTCTTTTTTAAAAAGCATTCTTGTTTGACAACATTTTTACCATGTCTGCCTAAAATGTTTGTACATTACTGTATGTATTATATCTCCTATGCTGATCTATGTATTTTTATTCTTTCATTTTCTTTGTTTTGAAACAACATTTCTTGTAGTTTGACAAAATAATCTTAAGTGAGGGTCAACTTCTGGCTCTTTTCTTCTGCATGCTTTCCACCCCATTGCATGGATTTCATCAGCGGACGGAGTTTGCTCAGTTGTCATGGAGATGACTCTGTTGTCATTATTCGACCTTGAACTTAATGAAATATGGTTGAAACAGTGGGTCACAAGAAGTGTGATATTGGAGAGGTCGCTTGTGGTGACAAACCCACAGAGAATCATCACCAAGAGTGAAAACTTCACATTGTGGCTCCCATCTGTTCTGCAGAGCTTTTTGGGATCTTTTGACTCATAGTTTTGGTTTTATGGCTCCTAACATTACTGGTTTGGTTTGCGCTTACCATCAGCTGCAGGCAATTGTTCCTTCTAAAAATCTCAGATAAAGCAACGATAAGATAAACAATATACATTGTCCCTAGCAACAATTGGTACACAATGAGATTCAACAAGTTAACTTTATATTTACCCTCAAGAGCTGGTGGAGAGAAAAACAGAGGTAAAAGGAGACTGAATCTTGGACATTTATTAGGTAGCCAGAAACATGACCCTAAATAAATGCTAATGTTGCTACGTGTCTTCTGGATAAACAGGCGACTGTAAGCTAACAGGTTCTCATTATAAGGTTTATATAATATGTCAATGCTGTGTTTACAGCTTGTTGTGCTGCCCCCAGTTGGCCGAAATAACATTATTTTGTCAAACTACAGGTTCAGAATTAACTTTCATGCTAAACATTAATTGTGTCACAGATTGCAGCTAACGAAGTGGATGCAGTGAGGAAAACATTCAATGTAATGGTTATGCACATTCAGAAAGGTAAGGGAGGTTTTGTTGCCTTTGATCCACACAATCACACGTTGTACTACAGGAAATTATGTATTGCTCCCAGTCTTTATGCTAATCTAATCTACTCCCAACTCTAACTTTGTAATTAGCACACAAACATAAAAGATCTCTGAATCTTTTATCTAACTCTTGGTAGGGCAAATTACACATTTCCCGTAAAGTCAAGTTATTTTTCTAATGGGCTGTCACTGAAATGACATGTAATCACAACTCCTCATCCACAGAAGGTGGCTCATCACTCTCTGTCACTCCCTCCTTTGCTCTGATGGTTCCACTGTGCCTGGCCATGGTAGCCATATTTGCAGTCTTACTGGCTGCTCTCACCAGCACGAGGCCCAAGCTGCAGATGGCAAAACCTGACATTAAATCAGGTGCAAAGACAAACCAAATCAATGTTGGCATTTCATGAAACCTTATATAATAAGTCATGATAATTATTCATTTTACATTTGACAGAGAACCCTTCTTGTACATTTAGTCTGTCTTTGCCATTACCATCATTAGGTGAAATACAACCAGATTTCCTTTTGTCATCCTCTCAGATATTATCGAGCAACATCAAGATAGCAGGATTCAGGAGGAATTGATGGCATTTCCCAGAAACAGGCTGACCCCTCCTCGTCTTCTGATTTGCTACAGCAGCTATGATGGCCCCACTCATGTCAAAGCTGTGATGCAGTTAGGGGCCTTCATACAAGAGCACATGGCCACTCAGGTGCTGGATATGACAATTCATGGATGTAATGCATTTGCTATAGGTGCTCTGTTTCAGTCAAAGGAAAGGCAGACAAATTATAAATACAAAAAAAGGATAAATGTAGAAATTATTTTTGCAACATCTTATTAAGATAATGATTATGTTGACATATATGTCTGTTTCTTCTTTTCTTTAATATGATGATTTGGTGGGGTTAAATGTGTTATTAAATCAGTTGGTTGTGACAGCGTTCTCTTTTTTTCTTCCCAGGTGTGCTTGGACCTGTGGGACTCTCTGAGTGTGGCTGAGGAGGGCAGTATGGCCTGGCACTGCCGTCAGATCCGGGAGAGCGACTTCATTTTGGTGATCTGTTCTTCAGGCTTCAATCAGAGACATAAGTCTCCAGAGCCAGAGGGTAATAACAAAGATGAGGAGGCAGATAGAGATTTGGACGTTAGGTGCAACACCTTCAGCTCTGATGTAGCCATCCAACTTGTGGGAGAGGAGGTGGGACGAGCCAAAGCGAGGGGCCAGGACCTGTCCAAATACATGGCGGCCATTTTTGAATACTCTGAGGAAAGTGACATCCCCACTGAGCTGAGGCTGGTGTCTCATTACATTCTGACAAGTGATTTACCGTTGCTCTTCTGCCATCTCCATGGAATGGCTCTGCACAGACCAGGTGGTTACCTGAAGATAAACCACATCTCAGAGGAAGCCTTCGCTAAGTTACCAGCCGGAGCAGAGCTGCAGTGGGCTATCTATGAGGCTGGGATAGCGAAGAGGGCAAAAAGGCATCACTCTGTGAAAGGAGAGAACTGCACACTAAATCAGGAATCCATATACCTGTGTGGTGGCCCTCAACCCAGTAAAAGAGAAAGGATGGCCTGAGGACTGACATTCATGATAGCCTCAAACTTGATGGTTCCATTCTGGATCTGGCCAGACAGGAGGAGCCGTGACCTCACAGCTGCATAGTGATTGGTACATCTACAGTCCCTGCTGATTAAACAGTCAACCAACCAACCCACTCTCTCTCAGTTCTAGCACACTGTTTTATTGCCAACACTTTGTTTATTATCTTTATCTTTGGGGCATTTATTTTATTTTATTTTATTGTATTGCTGTGCCATTTGAATTGCCTGATTTCATTTGCCTCAGACCTGATTTTTTTCTGGTTTCAACCATGTAAAGCACTTTTGTAACTTTGTTTTTTAAAACTGTTGTATAAATGAAGTTTATTATTATTATAAAATGTGTGCAACATGCAACGAAAGAGCATCCAGTAATGTGATTAATAGTCAATAAAGCTATTATAGTCTCACAATTGTATTTGATAGACATTTTCTGTTTATTTTGTTGCAGCTTTAGTAACACATTCATTGTACATGAATAAACTATTAATCTCATATGTGAGCTAATAAGGTTTTCCTGTAAGAATGTTTGTTTCGAAGTACATACGGAGCATTGCATACATGTATGTTGTACAGTTGTGCTTATACTTTATTAACACATGTGCATATTGCATATACACAAGAATTGATTAAAGGGCCTGTAATTTCACGCTGATGTACAGTTACATATGTGGATAAATTTAATAAATTTTTTATTGCATTTTTTGGGTGAAATTGGATCTTCTTTTGTGCTTCTAAAAAAGTGAGATTAAAACAAGTTTTCTTTAGGTCATCAAATATATCATATAGGACGTAATAAGGACATGTACTGTATGTGTGTATGACTCTGTTGAGGAGTGAATGGGATTTACAAGAGGTATTGCCGATAGATCCCTGCATTTCAGCCCCAGCCCAAAGGGCCAGAATAATTCCCAGAGTATTGTACCAATATGCTGGCTCACTGCTCTGTATAAAAGTTACCAGTAAAGGGGGAGTCAGATTTGATCTGCCTCTGAGCAGTTGGTAGAACTTTGAGAGAGAGGGAAAGATGTCATAATAGTAACTATTCACATTGTGATTACAGTTTAGTATACGCTAAAAAGGTCATATTATAATCAGAGTCATCCAGAGATGGGACCTAGAGGTTGAGACTGAAGTCGCACACATATTGACTTCAGACTTGACTCAGATTTGAGGTGTGGGACTCATGAAGAATCTTTATTTTTAAGAAACTTCTGATGGGCTGAATGTTATTCCCCTTCCTGCATTACCAATAACCTGTCTAGATAATGCATACTACCTATCTGCTACACTCGGCCACACGTGAGAGAGGACTGCACCGGTGTTGTGCCTGCCTGCCGAGAATTGCATGCACCTTGTTGGCTCACTGATGTTGAAAAGAGAGGTGAGTGCAAATCCCGGCAGGTACAAAGGACAAAATGAGTTTGCAATTATGTATTAAGAAACACAGTGTCAAGCTTTCTAAATAAAAACAAGAATAACAAACTATTTAAATCTATATATCATTGTGTTTTTTCCATCCCACCCCTGTGTTTCATCCTATATAGTAGGCCTAGTGTTAGAGGGTATCAGAAGAGGAAATAAACGGAAAGCCTAAAACTGAGAGTCAACTTTGATAAATTACATAAATTCAATTGGCTAAATCCCAAGGCACCATGATAATATTCTTGGTTATTCAATGACGAATTTACAATCAGAATCTATAAATATAAATGCAGATAATATAAGCATTATGTCAGTAGAAATGATCCTGTGCCTCTGAGCAGGACATACAGCAACCTGTAATTATTCATGTGCAGGTGTTTGTTAAACAGGTAACAGAGAATCATGCTGCTCTGCACTGATGACTGTGAGACTTTATTAGTGCCAACACAGCTCACGTGTGCAGACACAAACTCTAAAAGTCTGTACAGCTGTTACAGCTGACTGAGCTGATCCAGCTGTGATCAACTGCCTCAGAAACGGACGTGGCTTTACGTGACGCTTCGGAGGAAAGGACGTCTCATGTCTCTTAAAACATATTTCTTCATTCCTTCTCTCCTGGCTCGGTTTCTTGAGTTTTTCCATGCAATCCCCGCTGGGCGGGACTAGGACGCAAGGAAAAGACACAAGTTAGGAAACCTGGATGCAATTAAGAGACTTGAGAAGCACCTTATATCTCTAAAGTGGAAGGGCTGTCACAGGGTTTTGAATTCATTTTGGGGCCTATAGATCCCTTCATGCAGGCTTTGGTCGGCTTCACTGTTCGATCTCTGACTTACCCCTTTAGGTTCAACATACTCAGAGTTGACTGAACCTATTCTGATCAGTTTTTCCCCTCAGGCTCAGTAACCTCAGAGTTTGTTAAATCTGCTTTCTGAAACAGGGCCCAGGACTGACACGTTTTTTCTTTCTATGTTTTATATTAGGCTACTTTGAGTCTTAAAAGTTTTTAATCTCATGAATTTATTTAGTATTAAGGCAGGAATGCGGATGATTTAAAGTTGTTTTTGTTTGTTACTGATGGGAACATGGCCCACACTCCAGCATAGTAGGTGGCGGTATTGCACCTAAAACGTTAGTTGCCACCCGCATGAAAAAGAAGAAGACAGTTTTGTGACTTCAGCAACGAGGTCTGGTAGCGTACTCTGGTTGGAGGAGTTCTCTGCTCTCAAGCTCTCTGCCAGTCAGCGTGGAAAAATGGTGCTCGACTTGGACCTGTTTCGGACAGACAAAGGTGGCGATCCAGAAATCGTCCGTGAATGTCAAAGGAAGAGATTTAAAGATGTGACACTCGTTGACAAACTGGTCACCGCAGATACAGCGTGGAGAAAATGTAAGCACCGTTTAATTGCTGTTGTTTCAATTATAGAAGCCAATGTTAGCGAAGTGTCTTTGTTTTTTCTGACGTTTCTTGGAGAGGAGCTCACACCAAACTCCATAAAATATGATATTTGTATTTTTAGTATGTGAATACAGCCAATGATTTCATACCATCTTGGAAATTTAACAGACTAAACATTTTAACACAGACCCAGTCTCCTATTCGGTAACGTTACCTTCAAATGCAGCAAATCGTATCATAAAGTTAAGTAACGTTATTGAAACTGTTACCGTGATGCTTAGTGCATTTTATTAATGCCGTATTTACCAGGTGACATTATTATAACAGGATCCAAAATAATTTACCTTGTGCAAGTTGTGAGTGTTTGCCAGTAATATAGGCAAGAATATACAGCCAGATTTGAATAGAGTTTGGTATGCTCTCACAGAGGAAGAGAATAGCATGCAGTGTGGCTAATGTTAGCGCAGCTAGCTGCATCCAAATGAACCATTTAGTTATCCTCCAGTAGTTAACGGGAGTTACTTAATATCCATAAACTCTAAGCACTAGTTTACTACGCTTTCCCATAATTATATCGACAGATATAATACAAATTGTCGGCTAATACTGGGCTAGCTTAGTGATGACGGGTAGTAACCGGTAGTAACGTGCAATCTGATGCAATCCCAGCCAGCAGAATGTCAAGTCAACCTCGCCCTGCACACAGCATGAGTGTCACTAGAGTTGCGACTATTTAAGTAACAAAGTAACTGGCATTGCGCCTTTCTAGTCTTCCCGGTTATGGTTCGTATTTGTGTAGATTTTTATCAATGATTTTGACTGCATGAGAGTGTGTTGCTCCTGAAAGCACCACATGCCACCAGTTTAGTGCTAGCGCATCTCACACACATTCATGAGGACAGCCCCACTGACTGCGCTTTACTCCCTGATAGGCCGCTTCACTGCAGACAATCTCAACAAAACCAAGAACCTCTGCAGCAAGAGCATTGGGGAGAAAATGAAGGTAAGGAAGCATTAGTACAGTAAATCACTGAACAGGTTGCTGCCTCTTGTAAAGCAGTGGTAGAGGTGAAATAACACTGCCAGTATGTGTCCAGTAAACAGACTTGAGAGGGTGTTTAGAATTTCCATTTTCTTTTCTATGTTGTGAAAATAGAAGAAGGAACCAGTTGGAGAGGATGAGGGTGTACCTGAAGAAGCTCAGAACCTGGAGGCCCTAACAGCTGAAACACTATCGGTATAACTGTTTGTGCTCTAACCACTTATCCCCACCTTTATGGAAGCCTACAATCTGCTTTATTTCTTTGTTTGCTTCTTCTTACTTGTTTGCATGTTACTGTGTCAGGCCCTGACGGTAACCCAGATCAAGCAGGTGCGTTTGTTGGTGGACAAGGCAATTGAGAAAACTGACAGTGAGAGGATAAAGCTGGAGGCGGAGCGCTTTGAGTACCTGAGGGAGATCGGCAATCTTCTGCACCCATCTGTACCCATCAGCAATGACGAGGTGGGTAGGTGGTTACCGGCAAAGCTTGTTAACGTAGGAGCCGATTACATTACAATACATTAAATGCATTGTCATTTCTAAATATTGACATTTTGATTATCTTCACCAGCAAAGTGGATTAGATAACACATGACCCAGGAAGTATGAGGACACATCATACAAAATGTCATTATATTCAAGATATTGTTCACAACCACAAATTGTATTGTTTTGGTACAAGAAACAAAAACTAAATTTAAAGCTGCAAGCAGTGTTGAATGGGCACTCGCCCCCCACACCAGTAACAGGAGGGATCTCCTCACTGCAGGCCGGCTGACATGGTACTCAAGTGGACACCGGAATTATCACACATGTATAGTGAGGAAAAGATATGACAATCTGTGGTCGAGGTGTCACATCTCCTTAGTTTATTCAAATTGGTTAACTTCAGGTTGGGTATAGGGTACGGATACACAAGGCATTTTTTTAAGAGATGATAAATCTGCCTCCCAAATTTTGCCTGTGTGTGTGTTTTGTATTTCAATGATGTCCAGAACTGTCACAGCAACGTTGTACTTGTGTCAGGCACTGAAGCGGACTAAGTCAAATTTGACAATTTATTGTGAAGAACCTCACTACACATTGCACATGTCGTTACCATATTACAAGGATAAGAATAGCGATATACTGAATTAGTTAACACCTCTTACATATTAACTGTAACTGGTTGGCGGCAGTTTTACTTTACAGCCAAAAGACAACAACAACTGCAACACTGAGTCAACTCAATAGGTGAGGTAGTTTTCTGACCTTGGACATTGCCAGGCTAGCTTTTACCGTTTCATGTCTTTATTCATATTTGGCATACAGGTATGAGAGAGGTATTGATTTTCTCATGTAACTCTGCAAGAAAGGACATACGCAAATTTCCCAAAATGATAAACTTCTCCTTTAACTGTTCTAGCAAGAGTCACAGAAATTAACTTTCTAATCTTTTGAAATAGTTTGTTTTGTCTGACTAATGGGTCCAAACCCAGTGATATACAGTTTACAATGATTATCACATTTTAGAAGCTGCAAGCTGTTTTATATTTACATTACATTACATGCTTCATTCATCCAGTGGATTGTTAAAATTGTTGCAGATTAATATTCTGTCAGTTGAATAATCATTAATCTAATATTTCCTGACAGGACACAGACAACAAGGTGGAGCGTACCTGGGGCGACTGCACCGTCCAGAAGAAGTACTCCCATGTTGACCTGGTGGTCATGATTGATGGCTTTGATGGCGAGAGGGGAGCTGTTGTGGCTGGGAGCAGAGGTTACTTTCTGAAGGTGAGTTCATATATAATCTCCAACATATGCAGGATACAAACAAGTAAATAAATGCAACTCCTTTTTCAAGCTCTTTTTTGTTTTTCTTCAAAGAACAATCGTGACCACACTTGTGCTTCCTGACCTGCAAATCAGGAAAATCAGCTGTTGATTTGTTTTCTTCTCTGTTGTATTCAGGGACCTCTCGTTTTCCTGGAGCAGGCTCTGATCAATTACGCATTAAGGATCCTCCACAGTAAGAATTACACCATGCTCTACACACCCTTCTTTATGAGGAAAGAGGTCATGCAGGAAGTTGCCCAGCTCAGCCAGTTTGACGAAGAGCTTTACAAGGTATGGAGGCTTTTACTGAGCTTTGATCGGGTCTGGTCATCCCTAGTTATCACACACATTATTGAATATTTTCCTCATGCCCGTTGGGTCTCGTCTTACCAAACAACCGTCACCAAATTATAGTAAAGTATCAATAGTGGTGTCGATAAAGACTTCTCAATAAAGGTATCACTATCAGTAAAAATTAACAATCCCCGTCTCTACTCGTAATCATAAAATTAACAAAAAAAAACATGGTGAAAACAGACAAAAAGAACCTTTTTGTTTTCTTTTGTTGAAAATTTTCATATTTTTATTGATTTCGCGCATGGGCATGGCAAAATGGCTTTCACCTACGTGTACAAAAATTTCTGTGGCACGTGTATCATGTCCAGACATACAAAAAGCCTTGGAGCCATTGCCTAAACCCAACAGTAATTCTTAGTTTACATGGTTCCTGCAGCTCCTTAAAAATCTTAAAAGGTCTTAAAATAGGAAAAAGAGAAATTAAATTCATAAATTGTCTGAATTTACCCTAAATTTGCTGTAGGAATTAAATTTACCGATGGTTTGTTTAAGGCTGGCTTGAAAGTTGTCACACACAGTGGCCTACTGTAAAATGTATAATTAACGTGAAATTGTTTGATTAACTTAATACAAGAAAATGCGAGACTTCACCAATTAATATAAGTTTTAGTTACATTAGCTGCAGTAGTTGACGTTTGGCTTCGTGTCATATTTTACTATCAGCAGTCATGGTTGCAAGATGGAAAGATTTGATTAAAATCGATCTATAACTACAGACTAAAAACTTTCCAAACTGTCTCTCCTCTCAATAATTTTATTTTCCTTCACGGATTATTTGTTTACCTCTAAGCAGTGCGCCTATGTAAGCTCAGCTGGAAAGTGAAAGTGAAACTTTTATCAAGTCCCACCTGGCAACGAATCCTTGATACCTTTTTGTTAGTGTTGTGTTTTCCTTTCTGTTATTTTAGTTTTTTAGATTGACTTTAACACAGCATTGCTTGCACATGAGTTCATGTTCACAAATGAACACTATCAGTTCACAAAACAACTGTTGTTGCCTAATATGACTTTTTTTTCTCTATTGGGTTAAATTTGCTATAAAATGCAGGGGGGGGAAGAACGCAACACATAAGGCTTATAGCAGAGACAATCAAACACAGAGCAACAGCGTAGATCAATGAATCATGTTAGTATCATTTGTACAGTTAAAGATTTGCATCACTTTTCTGTTAAATTAATATTAAATATTCTTTGAGGTGTTAAAAAGTATTGAATTTGACTGTTAAAATGGTGCAAAAGGCCTGTTTTATTCTTTCAGTACACACTACTACAGATGTAGGCAGTAGCATTGTAATGAAAAAATATATAAATTTTTTTCCAAAACCTTCCCAGGCCTGGGAAAAAGCAATTTTCAAACTCTTCGACTTTTCCAGGTTTTTCATGACCGTGTAAACCTTGTAAATTGTTCTTTTTCTGAACCCCTGTGTGTGTTCACAAAAGGTCATCGGTAAGGGCAGTGAGAAGTCAGACGACAGCTCCATAGACGAGAAATACCTCATTGCCACCTCCGAACAGCCTATTGCAGCCTTCCTGAGGGACGAGTGGCTCAAACCAGAAGACCTGCCTGTCCGCTACGCTGGCTTCTCCACCTGCTTCCGACAGGAAGTGGGCTCCCATGGCAGAGACACCCGTGGGATCTTCAGGGTACACCAGTTTGAGAAGGCAAGTTGTGGGACAAAAGTAGTGTTTTGTATTACTTTTCATTTTCATTGAATACAACATTTAAACAGAGAAATGGACACTATGATTTTAAATTATCCCCTAACTATATGCCAGGCACACACTAATGAGTTTTGAATGGCAATTATGATTAACAATTTAAACTGGGTATTGTGAAGTGGGATGTATCATTTATCTACTAGTAGAATTCGCTAGTTGTTGCTGCTGAAAAACTGTTTCACCCAAATTCCACTAGCATGTAAACATCTCCAACAAGGGAAGCAATATCTGGACCATGCTTACATTAACATTTCTGGCAGCTACAAAGTCCTCCTTCTGATTAAAAACGTCAAACCAACAGTAAAAACTAGGGTCTAACGAATCACAGATACAAATTGGATGACTGTTTTAACGTCAAAGGGTTGAAGATACTCAAAGACATTTGCCTCTAAGAGGCTTCTTCAACTGGAACTGAAGAAGCCTCTTGAATGAGAGGCAAAATGTCTTTAAATATCTTCAACACAAGTCCAGTTGCGCTTGATTTACCTTCCTTGGATAACGATGACTTGGATTACCGAGAACCTTCACAGACATGTTGCTTGTGAGGGGAAAGACGAGGACATGTCCAACAATGTTGACGCGGTTTACAGCTCACCATCAAATGTAGAGTTTGTAAGACTTTTTGATTTTATAAAAAGGATGGAAAATTGGACAAAAGCCTGGCCAAATGTCAGGTCTGTAGAACAGTTAATAAGCGGGAGCACAACAAATCTTAACATTCGCTTGGTGACATGGCACAGTGGAAGAGAATCTGTAGATGCTTGTACAACTGCCACAAGGACATAAAAACCAATATGAAACAGTCTAAGGTGATAACGGCATCTATAGTCACTCACTTTTGTGAGATTCCATCCATCCATATATACTATATGAAGTTAAGGAGTGTCATTTGTCACTACCTGCTTCAAGACAGCCACCATCCTCCCTGTACCTAAAAAGTCTGCCATGTCCATTGTCTAGTCTGAACGACTACCACCCTCTGGCGCTTACCCCCATTCTGATGAAGTGCACTGAGAAAGTAGCTCTCCAACATATAAAGATCATCATAGTCAGTCTGGACCCTCTGTTTGCTTTCAGAACCAATAGGTCCACAGAATATGCCATTTCCCCTTCCTCAGTCTTCACACACCTTAATTCAAATTCAGTTCAACTTTTATATTTTATTTATTTATTACGCCAATTCACAACAAAAGTTATCTAATTGCACCTTTCATATAGAGCATGTCTAGAGTGTCTTTGTGATGTTATTTACAGAGATCCAACAAATTCCCACTATGAACAAGCACCTGGTGACACAAGCAAGGAAAAACTAACTAAGCAATGGGATTTGAAACTCCTATATTAGTCTTTGGCACTACTCCATGTTAAATAGTTTTATTTAAATGACTTGTTGTTTATCCACTCATGTACAGTATATAATTTATATATTAAAAAAAGTAATGATCTAATAGTTTTCTCTTCTTGTGCTTCTTCCTCTTCTCCCTGTAGATTGAGCAGTTTGTCTATGCCTCCCCACATGATGGCAAATCATGGGAGATGTTTGATGAAATGATAGGGACTGCAGAAGAATTATACCAGTCCCTAGGAATTCCTTATCGCATTGTAAACATCGTCTCTGGTAGGTCTGACGCACTCATTCATACCACACTTTGCAGTTGTAGTTGTCACTTCTGAAGCTGTTAGAAATGCCTAAAGCAAAATGTTCATATACACTGTTAATATTTCCAATCAAATAGTACCACATTATTTAAGCTACAAAGTGAAGAATTATTCTACAAATAAAAGTTTTTCACTAATTTGTTTGTTTCCAACAGTACTCAAGAATAGTGACTATGGTGTAATTTTTGCTGCTCCATTTTCTCCATCAGCAGCATGTTTTATAAAATATTAAAATATTGTCATGCACTTTGGACCCTGCATGAAATACTTAAGTCACTTCCTGTGCCCTCTATGTGGCGAAAAAGAGCACCCTTCTATACGTTAATCAATCACATAAAGTTTAGTGTTGGATTTGAGCATGTGCAGTGAAGTGTTTCAACGTGTTTCATGGCGCAGCATGGTACTTTGCTACCACGCATACACCGTTAAAGGAAAACTCAGAAGCTTTTCAACATATCTTCAATGTTTGACTTTTCTGACGGAGTTTTGAAGTAGAGACCTACAAAAAGTGGATCATCACAGCATAGAAGTAGTCACTCCCTGTTGCCAGTAGGTGGCACTGTAGCCATGAGTAAATATGAGCTTGTAGATGTGTTCAGGGCAGGACTTTCATCAAACATGTAAAATTTGGCACAGATTTGAGCATTTACAGTGAAGATACAACAACTTCCTGTGTCTTGGCAAAGCGTGGCCCTTTGCTGACACAGACACAGAAAACTCTCAAGCCTCACAGCATAGCATCATTACTGTCTTAAGGCTTTGGGACAGTTTTGAAGCTGATATTGTCAACATATCACAGCATGACGCGTGGTGGTATAACTTTGAGTGAATGATGGCATATAGATGTCAAGGTGGGACTATTATCACACATCAAATTTGGTACAGATGTAAGCATGTACACTTACGTTACAACCAACACTCTAACCAAGTGAGCTAAACAGGCAGACATCTGGGGAAGTCACAATTTGATCATTTGTTGATAACGTAGATTTGCTTACCCATTTAAGCACAGGCAGAACTATCGATTTTAGCCTCAAAAAGCAAATTGAGGGAAATCCATGGATGATGACATAACTTTGTCACCCGATGTATGCCACACACTTCCATGAAGCTAGGAGGCTCAGCTAGCTCCATGCCAAACACACATCAAACACCAAGCATTTATGAAGAGAGAAGAGCTGCTGTGGAACAGATGGTCTTTATCGGCCAATTGATTTGTCTCTTCAATTCGAAGAGAAAGAGCCCACTTAAGTGCAATTTATACTGGGAGTGACGTTTAACACCTTCGTGCAGCGTCCGAAGCGCGTGGCAAATTCACAGCCACACCAGCAGAACTCCAGAATCTGCAACGCGCCCACCTTACACCTCGACACATTACATGTGCGAGGGCCCGCCTAATGCTGCTTACAGCTTTAATTTGACAATATATTTTTATTTTCAGTCTATATTCTTCAGCCGTAGCTTCTAAATGTGAGTGCTGCTTTTCTTTGTCCTTTGTGATGGTAAATTAAATTTCTTTGGGTCAAAAAGGAGAATGTTTTAGCAGTTTTAGCAGCATTATCCATAGTTTTCTGACATTTTAGAGACCCAGTTAATGGAGAAAACAATTTGCAGATTAGTCGATAATGAAAATAATTAAATGCAGCCCTGCACTCTTTCACAGCATTTTAAGACAATGACTTAACAGAAAATTTTGACCAGCCAGGAGGGTTTTAGGCAGTTTGCTTGATTTTATATGCAACACCTCCTGTTGGCTGCTCTAAAATCATTACAGAAAACTTGGGTCTTAATCATAGCAGCTTTTAGGGCAGTGAGTGCCTGCATGAAGATCAGACTATGTGGACTACGAACATATCAGCTAAACATACCACTGTATGTCATTGTAGGTGCTCTAAATTATGCAGCTAGTAAGAAGCTGGATCTGGAGGCCTGGTTCCCTGGCTCTGGTGCCTTTAGGGAACTGGTCTCCTGCTCAAACTGCACTGACTACCAGGCCAGACGCCTCCGCATCCGATACGGACAGACCAAAAAGATGATGGACAAGGTGAGTGCTCTGCTCCAACGCAGCTGTGCATCTCCACAAAGATCTACTCAAAAATGCACCTACGCTATTGCTGGGCAGCTAATTTAGGAATGCCACTCAGATTACCCTTAGTAGATGATTTATGCCATCTGTAGCTGCATACTCTAAACACGCTTTTTCTCTTCGTTGTTATTTAGACAGAGTTTGTGCACATGTTGAACGCAACCATGTGTGCCACCACACGTGTGATGTGTGCCATCCTAGAGAATTACCAAACCGAAGAGGGTATTGTTATTCCGGAGAAGCTCAGGGAGTTCATGCCTCCTGGTAAGTTTTGTTGAAAGGTTTTACATCTGGTGTGTGTTCATCTAAAAAGATAACAAATAGCTCCTAGAAAACCTTTGGTCAATGAAGAAATTCAGACCAATTGAACGCTTGGGAATAAGTTGTTTTTATAACTAGCGAGTCCATGTAAGAAATGTCACTCTTAATTGAAACATTTGTGTGGGGAAAAAAGTTGTATTTGCACTGGAAAAAGTTTCACTGAAAAATAAAGCACTGGCAGTTAAATAGCTTGTGCTTGTAGCCATGTCTCTCTGCACTCTCTCGCGCGGAGCTGCTGCGTGAGCCACAACCACTTTGGCTGCAGGGAGGGGGAACAGAGTGACCCTGTGCGAGCTCTGCACACGCATACTGCTCTTGGTTTTACAACTGTTTTTACTAAAGTTATTGTAATAAATATTGTTCAGTAATCTTGTTTTCATAAAATGTTGGTGGTGCTGGTGTATCGCGTATCTGTCTGTTTAAAATGTAGATGAAAAGTAGACTGTGTTATGTTTTTCACTGTGCTCCTAAACCTTTTCATTTAGTAGCACTCCTTGGGGGGAAAAAGCTTAGCGTAGAGCCCCGTGGAGAGCCTTTTGTGTTATATTTATTTGTTTGAAGGCTTAAATATAATTGTTCACCTCGATTGTCTGTTCTTCTCCAGGTATGACAGAGGTCATTAAGTTTGTCAAGCCTGCTCCCATTGATCAGGAGATGTCTAAGAAAGCAAAGAAACAGCATGAAGGAGGGAAAAAAAAGAAGCAGGAAGAAGACCAGAACCTGCCGAACACCATGGAGAGCATGTCCGTCAATGATTAATGCTGCTTAATCACAACCACACAGATAGAAACGGATGGAATAGAGACTCATGAATATCAGGGGTCAGCTGAGCTGTTTCTCCCACTAACTAACAAACTAAAATTGTTAGAAAATGGGTGGACAGATCTCTGAAGTGGGCGGTTAATGTTGCGGAATAATAAAGGCTTGCTCTATCCCATCTGTCTATATGAATAAATGGCGTTACTCATCTCAACTGTTCTCTCATTCACAAAGCACACTTTAAAAAAGGGATCTCTCTGTGCTCTCATCCATCTGAAGTTCACTTAATACTCCACTGACCTCCTGCCTGTCCCAGCAGCCCTGATCCTAAAATGAGCAGAGCTATTTGAGTGACAGCTTGTTGATAAATCTATAATCAGCAGCTAAATTTCTTTTTTTTTCAATAAAAGATAAAGTTTCTGTGATTGGTCTGTAGTGCAGATACATGTTTGTTTCCAGCTTTTTGGAATCTATAATCATTGTGGTTTCCAAATACGTTTTGTTTTGAGACTAAATCCTGCATCTCTTCTGTATAACCTGGTGGCTTAATGTCTGAAGTGGCTTTAAAGTTGATCTAACTGTAATTCAGAAGACCACAATCATCGACCATTGTTGCTTGACATAATTGTTGACCATAATACTGATCACTAGCTTATGATTGAGACACTGTCTGTATGCACTTGCTAAAAAAAAAATAAACATCGAAAATAACTTCCATGTCTGTATTTAAGATTTGTTTACAGTGAGTTCCACTTTATCAGTGCTATGAGCATGTAGTCAAGAGTACATGTCTTCAGAGGGGAGGGGGATTACATCCCACTCAGTGATTTCAAAAACGAGTCGGTCTCCACTTCATTGACAGATGGGGACCATCACAGATGGCTAGCCACAGGAACCAGGCTTCATTTTGCATTCCTCAACTCCACCGATGCTCTGTCTCTTTCCATATTTGTATTAACAGGAAACAGGCTAGTGTAAAA
Organism: Lepomis gibbosus; assembly: GCA_029875015.1. Lineage (NCBI taxonomy): Eukaryota > Metazoa > Chordata > Actinopteri > Centrarchiformes > Centrarchidae > Lepomis > Lepomis gibbosus. Next base: position 1,424 of record JAPMOB010144888.1, on the reverse strand, counting down.
AGATACATTTATCTAAATATTATTTGTAGCTAAGCCCAAGCATTAGGCCACTGAGGTGCTGTCCCCGAGTTGAGCAGTTGATGCACTTTTACTTAGATGGATCTATTACAGTCCAAGTCATATTTGCCATTGAAACCTTCGGTTTCATTTATTTCCATCAATTCCCACTGTTCTGACAAACTTTGGCATGAATGTGTGGCTGAGTTGTGTGTAGAGCCCTGCACAGGCTTCAAATCTAGGCCCTAAAAACAAGGAAGCCAGCAATCATGTGTGCTGTGACAGCGATTTGACTTTTCAGAACCAGCGGCATAGAAATAGACCGCTACAAGATTATTGTAGGATCTCTGCATGAAAGTGGCTGTACTTCTGGCTGTAGTGTCAGGGGGCTGTCTTGTTTTTTCATTTGGGAATACACTGAGATTGGGAATGATATTCTGTGGGGAAGCGTTGATTTTTTTTGTGGAAACTGATTGCCTCAATTTTTTGAGTTTAAAACTCAAAAGTCAAGAGTTTCTGATAGATAAAATTACTGATTAACACAACATATTTTTAAAGACATGGTATTATGCTTTTAGGCTTTTTCCCTCTCCTTTATTGAGTTAAGTACCTTTTTTGTGCATGTAACAGGTTTGCAAAGTGAAAAAGACTAAAGTCCAGCCCAAAGGGAGTTCCCATCTCCCACAGAAAGCTGTGCTCTGAACTTCTTTAAACCGGTCGTTTGTAGTCCAGCTGTTTCTCTTTCATTCTTGTGGCGACACAGCAAGTAAAGCAAAAGGCACCTCACATAACATTCGCCATGCGGCTAGTTGTACACGCCCTCAAAAACACTGGTGGAAAAACACTGATGTGCAGCACACACTTCCTCTCCCTTCTAAACACTAGCTACCCTCCAGGCAGTCAGTGGACATAAAGAAGTTACTGTGATGTAGAGACAGAACTCAGTTAAAATGTTATGGATGAAAGATACATTTGTTACAGATTAATAACTCACTCTGAGGAGGGGGTTGTAGCCAATTCTGTAGTCTGGTTGCTGCCATTAGGAGCGCTTAAGATAGTGGTCGCTGCCATCCCAACCGCTGGTCGCTGCCACTTTGGGTGCTATAGTGGTTAGGACAGGTTGTCGTCCGTGGATGGTTTGTTGTGGACTCCTGGCTGTGCTGGCACTGTTAGATGAAAGCCTACATGTCAGACATCATAATTCTTTTACTATTAAATAACCTAATACCTTTATTCTTATTGTTGCACTGTATTTTACAGTTTGTGGTTATATCTACAGAAAAAAAATCTTTCTAGATCAGAATTATTTTTTTTAAATATACTATATTGTCGATTATGGCTTGCACTGTACAGTCCCTGACAAAAGTCTTGTCGCTTATCTATTTTGTAGAAACACTTGCTATTAACCTGACTTTTAATTAATCAAT
>JAPMOB010144859.1:0-33962 GCA_029875015.1 Lepomis gibbosus | reverse complement strand
GAGATGCATTTACTTAGTATCCACACAATCTCAGCTAGGATTCATTTCTCCCCACCGGCCAGTCTTGCGTATGTAATGTGGGGATGAGAGGCGGGACCTCGCAGCCGGGAAGGGCGTTCTCTTTGCGGTCAAACCGGGCAGAGTCATCCCGAGGGGTGGGTCCTCCGGCAGTAGAAAAGGAAAACCCACCTTTTTTCATTGTTAAGGACGCGGTGGAATGTGATGGTTTGATCTCAGAAGGGCCAGGGAGGGGAATATCCGAGAGGAAAGGACGGACGAAAGTGATTTAGGGGAAGGGAGAAACCAGAAACGCAGCCCCCCCTCCTGTCGCCTCCAACTCTCTGGTTGTATGTGAAAATATGTGGATGAACTTGTCCTCGCCGTGTCTGCAGCAGCGAGTCCAACCGTCCGCATGAACTCAAACCGTGTGAAGTTGTGGATTTACCGTCGCGTTTTTCTGACCTGGCGGTGGACCAGCTAAGGTAAAGTTGGAGTCTTTATTTTATTTGTTTGTTTTGGTTAGGATAGTGATCACGGGAACATGGAAAGGGGTTCATACAGCGGCTTCCCGAGTTGGACCTAGTCAGGGACTGCAGAAGTCTGAACTGCGGCAAGTTTTTCAACCCTCCACCTCCTGGTTCTTCTTCTTCTTCTCCTCCTCCTCCTCCTCTGCTCGTGTTGTAGCCAAAATGAAGCATCAGGACTGCGGCGAAAAGCTCAGGTGGTTAAACTGTAGCGGCGCATAGACCGTAGCCTACACCTCACGGTGTTAACACGTCGCAGTTTTTACAATGTTTCACGTTTTTGGTGGCATGAAGGCTACGTGTTTGCGATTCGCTTGCGTCTACGCACTTAATAACGTCGGTGGTTTTCGTATAGAGTAGCCTACTGCATAACAAGCTAGAGTTCACAGCAAGGGGTTCATGAAAACATTAAAACATCTGTAAGTGTTTGCTACTCGTAGGCTACTTTGCTCCTGGCATTCATGTGGACTATGCTTTGGACACTGGCAAGGATATTATCTTGCTGTTTCAAAATCTAACTTGGCTAATCAAACTGTAATTCCCCCTGTTTGTGAAATGTTTCAGTTTCTTTTGTTGACAAAGGCACTGTTTTGGCCCTCTTTTCCTAAGGAAGCATTAAAACTGTGTTTACCTATGTACACAAATATATTTAAATATATTCCCTACACTTTATAGAGTATGTTTACAGAAAGTAGATTCTGATAGCTACTGCATTAGGTATGTAAGATGTCATAGCAGGACAGGATATTGACTGACCTAAATATATTTTGGGGTTAGTCTAATCACACTATAAAATCACACCTGCGCACAAAAGTCCCAAGGACATTACACTCACTCAGGAATAGACTAGTGGAGGGGATGCACAGACAATGAAAGGATATTATAGTGATTTTACATTATAAAGGAAAATTGAACATCATCTGTATTTAGGTCTTTAGTCAGTTGAATGAGTTCACGTTTGAATAAGTTATTTTGAAATTCTGAACCTGTAATGATAAATGAGTTGTGCACATGTTCCTGCTTGCAGGGGTAACTTTTTTGGATGGTGGACAACTTCAGTGTAACCGCAAGAAAGAACTGAATTAGACTTGGATCTAATGCTGAAATTAGTCTGAGAGCTAGTAGGCTACTCAAAATTAGTAATCAGTAGAAAAAACACTTTAAATAATTAACTGAACTTTATTATTCTGTGGTTCCAGATTCTCACATTTAAGGAATTGTTTTGTTCTCTGTTTATGTGACTGTAATATCAATGTTTAGGGTTTATTTGGACAAAAAAATTGTGCAATTAGACAGTTGAAGATGTCTCGTTCAGTTTTTTTTACCCTTTTCTGCCATTTTATAGACTAATATTAATTGAAGTTGACACAACAAAAATAATCAGAAGTTTCAGCCATGTGTTTTGTTGGATCAACAAAGAGTGTATCAAGATATCCTTGTTCTGTTACTTAACATGAAGTGGAATGTTTTGCAGACCATAGGCCCACACATACATGTATGAAACTAAGGTGGCAGAGCTTATAGTTTGAACAGTATGTGCCCTGTGCTGCCTTCCTTCAACGGTGATAGAGGTGGGTGTGTGTGTCAACAGCAGAAAAGGTAGTTGTAGTGGTGGAATACTAATCTGCCAGGTGGGGCTTGTAAAGAGCAGCACAGGGAGGGAAGGAGATGGAGGGGACCTGTCTTGACCTGTTTCAGACATGAAGGAGAAAAAAAAAATCACTGATGACTTTCCAGTAAGGCTCGTCTACCAGCCAGCTGTAGATTATACCAGCTTGTGCTACCAGCTTGTGCTGCCATGAACCCATTTTTCTCCTGGACTCTGCACAGGCACTTGCATGGCAGCTTGTCATGGTGGAAATGTCTGCAGTTTATGCTGTCAGTTTGGAAATGTTGGGAGAAATGTAAAGGGAAAATAAAATGACAGTACCAGCAAAGTGAAGAGTGAGATGTCTAAAATGCCTCTGATTACTGCTTGATCCATTGGAAATTATGCTCCGATGTTATATTTGGTTGTATTGGTACTCAGCAGGGATCGTTCCCAGCCTATGTCCCCTTTGACTTTCACCCCGGTAACTGAAAGTGATTGCTCGGTGCAATGATAGCTGTCAGTGTTGACACAGTAGGAGTGCCACCGCCGCCACCACTTGCTTTGTAATCCTTTGAGTGATCTTGATGCCGATAAGTGAAAGTTACACAAAGACAGTTTACACCATGTCCTCTCCAGGAGTTGCCATGCAAAGTAATAATCATACCCCTCGCTCTTCTTTTACAACCTGGGCTCTACCACGCATGATTGGTTTTCCACTCTGCATAACGCCGCGACCGCCCTATGAAACTGCCTTCACTGCTTTGGGTGAAACCAAAAACTAATCATTATGGGTGTCCAATAAGGGTGATTATCAGACTAAGCACTGGACCTGGGGATTACGGAGTGGCTAAATGACTGCTCTTGGGATTAAATTAAAATATTGAGGTTTTCTGCCTGGGAGAATCCAACCGCTGGGAATGTCAAACCCAGCCTGTCGATGGTAGTATTACTGCCACTGTGCACATAAAGGTTTATGCACAGAGCCCCTGCTGTTAATGTAGTATTGTCACATCAGTGTGGAATTACAGTACGTGAATGTTGGCATCATGTGTTGCAAGTGCATCAAAAAATAAAATGGATATTATTGCTGAGTTGGATGGAAAACTCATATTTAGAAATAGTCAACTATTATCTTAATCATCAATCAATGAAAATGACCATTGTAATTTCCGAGAGCTGAAGGTGATGTATTCTTATTACTTGTTTTGTATGACCAACTGTTCAAAATCCAAACATGTTCAATTTACTAATGAAAAATGACAAAGTAAGCGATCAGTGTTAAAATGCACATTCAATGTTGCACATTCATTTTATCTCGCTTGGCTAATAGGTGAGTTTTAACACCCACATGAGCAGATGAGTGTCCTTTGCAGCATAACCTACATGTCCTAATAAGTAGTAATGGATAGCTGGGACAGAATTTGGACCGGATGATGTTGGCGTTGGTTATTATTAGTGGTAGACTTGGGGCCTCCTTGAAATAGTACAGATGAATCACGTATCATGACTCGTATTAAAGCCCACACACAGCCTGTGAGTGTATTTGTCAGTGTGTGTAAGTGTGTGTGTGTTTTGTGATAATGCAATAATGGGCTTACTATCCAGGCCAGCTGCAGTTGCTGTCTGTCTATTAGCAAACTTGCAGGAGGATGGCTTAATGCCTAAAGATGCCTAAATGAGACTGTTTACTATCTTTGCAGTGTGTTTTTTGAAGTTAGGAAGAGCTGAGATGATTAACACAAGATGTTTTTACTATGTTTTTTGTTTCTGTAAACATGATGGCCATATTTCACTATTTACGGACATTCCGATGAAATGATTCGATCAGTGGAGAAAGTAATCTGGTGCGCCAGAGGTAGAAGTGTACATGTGAACTTCTTGTGTGCTGTGTCCACTATGTCTGCGTATTTAAGATTTTTTATGTTGCTGATCTCTGGATAAGTGTTGCTGAAATTAACAACAAATAAATCAACACGAATAACCAATAACCGTAAATATTCCCTGGTTTCAACTTCTGATTAAGAGTTTCTGTATTTCTTATGTATTGTATTATTATGTCAATTGAAGTTAAATCATTTTGTTTTTTCGACTGTTGAGAACTTCATGGGTTCTGGGAACTTGGAATATTCACAGTTTTTGTTCAGTTTTTACACCAAAGTATTAATTGTATTACAATGTGTATACGTTTAATGTGTACAGCCATTCGAGCCAGACATCCAGACCTTTTCTTACTCTAAACCTTTTTATTTTCTCATCATCTCCCTCTATTTTGTCTCTCTCATCTACTATACGCATGCCTTTTGCCTTCTTCCTCCTTTTCTCCCGCTCTTTTTCCCTCTCTTCCAGTACCCTCTTCCTGCCTGCCCTCCTTGCCAGCTTTTTTATCAGTGGTGGGCCAGTGACAGGGCAGGGCTTTGTGATTTCAGCTGGAGTTCAAACTACTTGAGTTTTGTGTGTGTTTTGACGGTTCTCTCTGTGTATATGTATGTCTGTGTGCCAAAGCACTTTTCCTCAGTGCTGTTCCCAGCCATGTCGATTTGTCATCAGATACTAGAGACTGAGAGTGTCAATCACTCAGCGAGTAGTAGCCAGAAGTACATCTCAGCTCCAAGTGTTCACACGCCTCGCTGAGGATCTCATTAACACATACACTGACACACAGAGCAACAGATACATGCTCTCACTCTTCAAGAATTCCACGTCAAAGCACGAATGAATTCTGCTTATAAAACTTCTTCTGTGTGTGTGCAAGTGAATGAATCCCGCTTGTTAGTCCTCAAAAGCGTGCCAAATGGCCTCATCATTACAAACTGCTCTGATGGGCTTTCTGTCCTGTGGTGCCATAGTCACAGACTTAGGCTTCACCACTCTGTGCTGCAGGTGATTGGGAGCCAATCGCCTGCAGCACTCAAGAGCACTGACTCTTAAGTATGTTTTCTCTACCAAAACAGGTGGAAAAAGATATCAGTAGGAAGATAATCACATGATCTGTTTGCATTCCTTATCAGGTTGTTAAATTATTGTGTGTGTTATTCAGTATGCCAGATTTTGATACAAGTGAACTGCAGTTTTTTTTGTTTCATAAGATACACCTTTTTACAGAGAAAATTTCTCTGTAGAAAGGTGTATCTTCTCTGTTCTGTGTTGATGGATAACCCAACCAGACAGCATGATCTGTTTTTGGTGAATCCAATGAGTTAAACGCCTCACAGTCTCTGATGATCAACACAATTTATGTAGTATAAAGGCATAAATTGCTATATTGGCCAATCCTACATGACATGGATAAGTGGATCATGGATCACTCCTGACAACTCACTTTTCTTTCCATTATAGGGCTTCAAAATTTATCGCAAACAATAAAACCAATGTTTTACCCTCATCTTATTATCGTGTATTTTGTAGTTTATATCCTAATGTTCAGCAACATTGTGAAATTTGGTTAATTAAGATAATTTAACCAGTCTGCCAAACCGACATCTTCAGTATTTACTGTCCTGTAAAAGACTGTATTGAGTCACTGGATAGTTATCAAACCTGTATCATGACCAGGTGGTTATGAAGAAGGACTTTTTGTGGCAATTAAGCTGTTGTTTAATTGATCAACTTTGTACACTTGCCACAAACTTGAAATAAATTGTTTGTATCGAAGCTCTGCCACAGAGAGGCTGACAATTATGAGTCATCAAGTTTGAGGAAAAACATGTCTTTGAAACATTTACTGAAACTCTACTGCGAACTCTGCTCCCCCATTGCTGCTGGGTACTCTGGATTACACATTTCCCTTTCCTTGTATCCTCTTATGTGTGACAAGCTGGCAACCTAACAGTTTTGGCAGACGGACGTTGTCTTTCCTTTAAGTCATTATGAAGAAATCCTCACAGCACAGTGGAGATCTGTAATTGTACATTCTTAATTATGTTTGTAAAATTCTTTTCCTATGTATGTAGTCTACGAAGCCAAGAGGGTAGCATGACATCATATATGACCTTTCAGTTGCTAAATTTAAATTCTGGCATGTTGCCTGAGAAGTTAAAAACTATAAAACCTTTGCTTAAACTAGGCTAAAACATGTGACTGTTCATTAGCAGAATCCTGATAACAAACGTAATTCCAAGCATCTTTTTTGATTTTTGAAATTATAATGGGAATTACCCGTTGCTTGTAATGCAGACCTGTACCAGACTTCCAAACTACCTCCTAGGGCCATATTTTAGGAATTTTAATTTATAAGCACCCATCGCTCCCCTGTAGCCCCCTAAAACCACGCAACTGCCCTGCTGTTGACCATGTGATGTTCTAAAGCTCATCATCTGGTATTCATTTTGGCTTCCCAACCATCCACCATTTCCTTATCACGTGGGAGCTAAGAAAGATGCAGCGTTGAGTCCGTAAATTACCAGAATTTATTATCTGTGCTACTTTTGATTGATGATTCCTGTATTTCTGATGTCTTACCGCTTTGCCACTGCTTCTATTTCACTATTTGATGAGTAAAGGCTAAAGGTTGCTGTGAATAAGTTAGTTTAGTCTTCAGACTTTAAAGATTTCTCACATGAGTCATCCTTTTGAAGTCTCATGTCTGTCTCTATCTTGCTTTTGCAAACAATAACATTATTGTGGAGGCAATCTCATTGCAGCTTGTCACATGCGTTAACATGGTTGATAACCTGTTATCACAATAGATTATTATGATTTTCATGTTCATACACACGAATTGTGACCTCTTCTGTCTGTCTTTCAAGCTGTCTCTTTCTCTCACACACCTTTCCCTCCCTGGTGAGGGCCAGTTTATTTAGCAAAGCACTCCTGCCAAGAAAATGTTTGTGGCTGTTAAATATACCCTGATAGCTGCAGGTGTTAGGTCCTGTAATGTTCAATCAGCTGTCTGGCCAGGCCAGCTACCCCGCATGGCTGGAGTTTGGACCACATTGACTAATAATGTGGGTCACTCTGCTACTGTGTTTGTGTTTTACATGCTGTCAGGTTGACCTGAAGTTTCCTCTTGGTTTTGGGATTTCTATTTTTTTCAACTGGTTCCTGTGTGGGATTTAGGTTTCTGTTAGGCATTTCAACCTCCAATAAGTTGTTTCACAGAAGGTTCCCTGCGCGCCTGTTTTGTTCCTACACTGTACAGGCCTCTCAAAAATGGCTACCTCGTCAATCCTGAAAAGAAAAGAGAAAAGTGGTGCAAAGGAAACTGACTTCAAAAGCATGTAGGAAGCATAGCAAGGCTGGGAGAGAGGGGGATAAAGGGACTGACATTCAGACTGAATTTTAACAGATTTTAAAGAGCTAAAGTAAAGAGATTTCATTTTTTTAAATTTCTCTTTCCTTCAGATTGTTATCTTGTCATGCTCCCTCACTTTTCGCCTCGCAAAAGAGGAGTCCCCTGCCACCTCCTTTTCCTGTCACTCCCCCTTCTCCCGCCTGGTCCAGGAGTATTTTTGGAAGTTAATGAAAAGAGAAATTTAAACTGCTTACCCTTAAAAGGCATGTCTGGGGCAGCTGGGTGGAAACTTGTGTTGTTATTATTAATGTCCTTTACAATTTCTATGTGAGTGGGTCTTGTGATTGTAAGTGTGTGAGCTTTTGGTGCTGCATACAGCGCAGGAATGCTGTAGGTAGAAGAGAAGGAGGGTGGACTAGTAAACAGACCTACGTCTTCAGGAAAGGAGGGGGGTCAGGGACATATTTGGCATATTTCAGGAGCCATTCCAGTCTGGTTCAAGATGCATTCTTCTTCGAGATCTGGCTGAGCAGCCAGACAGACAATGATCAAGGGAGGAGAAGTAAGGTGAACATCACGCTCTACTTCCTATCAGTCTCGTGATGTTGGTAGTGTAAGATGGCGTAGACTACACATACCTTCCTTTGATGGCTAAAAAGCTGCTAACCCAGCTGGTAAAAGATACCAAAAATACCACCTTATGCCCCCGAATCTGTAACCCTGAATAATGTCCATAAAAGGCTATATGTTGAACCAAAGTCCTTTACCCAGTAGCAGGGTTTGTGTGTGTTGGGTACCATCACTACAATATAATGAGTGTTTACTTTCAACTTCTCTTCCGTGGCATTATAGTGACTATGGCTCTCCCCTAGAATTTATGATGCTTTAGCCTGTTATTTGCAGTCAGATGGCTACTGACTGATGTGACAGTTGTTGGCAGGAGTTCACTGTAGCGGTACCAGTCCAGTGCTCAGCAGAGGTCTGGTTAATCATGAGTTCTCTGGTCTGTGTCGAAGGTGCGGAACAGAGTAAAGTGTAGAGATCTATTCCTAACTGGCCAAAACATCTACGCTTAATTCTCTCTGTAAAACGTTTCCTTTTTGTTCTATACAACCATGACTTGGCCATTTATTTATTTTTAAAATAGTGATTACTTTGTCTGAAATCAAAATGACACTAACCTAAACTGATAAAAGAACAAACAATTAGAATATCAAATATGTCTACTTGCTTACATGCTTACTGTCCTGACTCTTGTGCTGCCGTTTCTGGGTGAGGCCCAGAGAGACAACATCAAATGCGCCTGCTCTCTGTCTTGTGGTGTGATGTGTCTGATGTCTCTTATGCTTTGTGGATTAGGCAACCACCTGAAACGTGACAAATAAAAGGAAAAAAACAGAATAAATGAGTGGAGGACAAACACCCATGCTTACAATTAAAATTATGTGGGTCACTAGAGCCAACGTCGGATGACAGAGTCGCTGTCAGCTCCTGTAGTGTTTGTGACCCCCTGTCACCGATCAGTCACGTAGTGTGAACGCCACAGTGACTTCAAGACTCCTGTCACAAGACGGCAAGTTGTGTAGTATGAACGGCATGGCCATCGGCCGACGCTGAAAATTGTGTATTCTGCACAAGCCTTTGGTGAGTCTCAAAAACTGGTGTTGACTGCTGGAATAAACGTAACATAAAATTCATGTTACTGGCCACCTATTAATGATATTTGAATATGAAGTAGTTAGAAGACTCCAAGAAAGTACAGTATAATTTTCTCCTTTATGTATATGTAACTGTTAATAATGAAATTATTTCTTCTGTCTTGGCTCTGGCCAGTTCCCAGACAACTGACAGAGAAACCAGGAAGGTTTTGACCAAGAAATCGTCAGACACATTAGATAACATACAAGTTGTTAATTAGTCTTTTTTGTTCAATTCAACAGAGGAAATTGACTAAACAAAACAAGGGAAAAGACCGAGAAGTTGAGGTTAAGAAAAATGACTTTGGAGTCATACCTGTATTAAGTGGCATTCATAAATTAACTTTATTGGTGTACAGTGTGGGTGTGGGTGTTTGTTCAGTTGATCATACGTGACTTGACCACCCTAGATTTGGATGCTCCTGTGCTCTTCCTTTGCAAATGATCTGTCTGGTGATGCACCTTCACTGTATGAGGGATATACACACTCACATGTCCACACAACCTAACTCTCACACACTCCTGCCTGACCTGTTCTAATCCTTGGATCTACAGGGCGGCTCTCAAAATAAAATTCCTCTCGCAGATTATTTTTCTTGTGATCAGAAAATATACATGTTCTCAGAGAGGAATGCTCAGACGCCATGGCAACCTGGCAATTGCTCACTTCCCCCTCTTCTGTTTCTCTCAGCTGTTTTGTCTTCTGTGCTCTGTGTCTGCTTAACTTTATTTTTCTGTTCCTTTTACTTATTTAGTTTGTAGACAGTGCTACAATGGGTTGGTAAATTTAATCAGCTTTCAACAACTTGTCACAACTTTTGTTTTTCATGCCTATGACCTTTTATCTGGCTTTCCCAAGTCCCCTTGTTTTCTGTTCATCCTTCATTTTCACCTACCCTAATTTAAAACTAAACTGGTAAGATGTTTTTCTTCTCCCCTCCCTCAGTTCATCCATCCGTGTATTAGCAAATCTGGTTTTCAGACTTTCATCATTGTGGTGCTGATGCATACAGACCCTGTCTGCTAGGCTATTTTCAGCCTGTAGTTCTCCTCCTCTTTCCCCCTTTCCCCCCTCTTCACTGCTTTGGTTTTATTTTGGAGGAAATCTCTGTACCGCTGTCTTTTGTGAAGGGCAACTAAGGGCTGGTTTTCCCCTCCATGCCAACATTGCTTTTGGAGCTCGTTTTCGTGCTAACTGTCCCAACCAGGGGAAGTGAAGCAGCACAATGCTAGCCACAGCGAGGCCATAAAAATAGACTTGCAAAAGTGTAGCTTTACTTCAACAGACATGCTTGAAACCCTTTCATGTCCAAGGTTTTTGTAGTAGCGGTAGAAGAAGTAGTTTGCGTTCAGAGGAGAGCTGCTGTTTTTTTTACCTTTGTTTGACAACTACTGAGACTGACATGGTATGACATGGCAAAGGCTTCTAGGATTCTCCACTAATGAGTAGTTAAATTGTTAGTTGAATTAGTTGAATAAATGTCTGAGAATAGTAAAGAAATGCCTTCAATTTCCCGTTGTAGCTTTGGAGCTACAACAAACTGTTATTTTCATTATCAATTAATTGGCCAATTATTTTCTCAACTCATTCATTAGTTGTTGAAAATGTTCATCCCAGTTGCTAAAAGTCCTGGGTGGTGACATTTTTAAATTTCTTCTTTTGTCCGACCAACCGGTTGTAGCCTTAAGGCATTCATATTATTACAATGTAAATCCAGGAAAAGCTGATAATTCTCACATGGGAGAACCTGTAAACATCTAAATTTTGATCATTTCATTAGTTTGAAATAGACTGAGTTACTGTAACGTCACTGAATTAACTTAACACACATTGGATCACTCACAGTGATCACACTCTTTTTGCTTACAGTGCAGCAGAGAACAACACAGCGACTCTGACTGTGAGCAAGTCATCGACTCCCCTCTGGTGGTCCTTTTATGTGCCCTGCACTTCTTGTCTTTAGCTAACATATGGATAAATGTATTACAAATGGCACCATTTGACCAAAAACGATTTTATTTTATTTACCTTTTTATTGCATGTTTTCTGTTGGTTGGTTTTAGTGATCAGTGTGCATTCAACATCAAGTAACACACTTTTAATAGGTATAGCGCTGAATGTCTGGCTCACACACAGTTGTGTGTTTGTGTGGGTATATACATGTGTGCATGTGGACACATTCAGACACAAGAGCCTCACAGGAATCCCGTAACACTCCCCAAGTCCCTGAGTGGCTCATTTGTGCACTGTGGAACATTGTGGAATACCAGGCATATTTTATGATCCAACCTTCAGCCGGCTCCCTCTCTTTCTCCCACCGTCTGGGTTTATTTGTGAAGCTAAGCCGGTCTGGCCGTCCGGTACACCCTACCCTTTCCTTCCCTCTTCAGCAAAATATTTAATCATTGCATTTTAGACATTTAGCTGATGCCTTTATTCGGAGCGACTTGTAGTGAGTGGGTGCAGTATCGTGCTCAAGCAAATTTGCCGTCAAAATCAAACATGGGATGATTTACACAGCGTGGACTGTCACGCTGTGACAAGTTTAGGTGTGGTTAGACATGTATGTATATATGTATACACTCCTATTGTGGACCTTGACAAACAGGCCTACCACATGTGGTGGTGTGTTTTGACTGCTTGGACAAATAAGAGTACAGCCGAGCTCGATGTCCGTGGCAAGAGTGACTCTTGGCCACCCACTTGGATAAACTCGTTGTAGTTTTTGCCTCCTCGTTTTCACCCTCTAGTCATACATGTCTTGCATTTCTTTGACTAAACCTCTTCAAATGTTTCATATTTCTATTTCTCTATAACACTTTCTTTCACTCTCTGCTTACTTTCTACCCTTCTCTCTCTCTTTCTCTCATTTCATCTCTTTCTCTGCCGCCCTTCCTCTTTCTCTCTAGGTGTGGACTGCACAGAAAAATGCAGTTAAATTAGTGCTTTATCTGTCCTGCCAGTCAGCTGCATCTGCACTCAGCCATGCCAAGCATTTCAGACACAATTGACCTTAAAAGGAAACAATAGCAGCCTATCAATTCTGCTCTGCCAGTCCAAGATTGGCTCGCTTCTACATGGGCAGGGTCCAGCTCACACACACACAACACACGGAAGTGTTTGGAAACTGAACTTTGAAACTGCTGGGAAATATTGGGTAGTGAAATTAGATAATAAAGTACATACTATAACTGAGTTTCACTTGCTTAATGTAACATCCTTCCCCAGTTCCAAAAAAATCTTCAAAAGCTTACACATAACTCTAGTGTCCTCAACATGTGTGTATTTAAAAAAAACAAGTTCGAGTTAATTCGAATGTAACCCATGTCACCCAGCAATTTTAAAAGCAAATTCAGTGTAGCCAAAGCTTAAGTGTTCTTTATTCTAAACAGTGGATTTGACCTTTAGTGACATGCTGGGAAATTCCTATATTGTTGAGCTGTGTGGACTAAAAAGGTGTTCTGTGCATTGCTAGTTTTCATATTACTGTTGTTGCATAAATGGCTGTATAAATTAAAAACATTAATTTGTGTCGTCAGCAGCAGTAGTGTGTGAACACCTCAGCTGTTTGTGGAACAGGGAGAGCTGAAGCACTGCAAGTCATTAGATATTAGGACCGGTTCTGCAGGTTTACACTCTAGTTAAAGATGTGAATGATTTTCCATTTGACAGCTCATCAGCTTGTAGAGAATTCTTACTGCACCTTGTTGAAATGCAAATAGGAGTAGGAGGAATGCTGTTTGCAGTCTTCAGTGGCAACAAATGAAAAATCAATCTCTTGCTCTATTCTTCTCTGAGGTTTCCCTCCTGTCTTTTGTTAGCTCCTTCTTTCTGCATCTCTGTGTCCTGTCTCTCTCTGTCTCTCTCTGTCTCTCTCTGACTTTCTCTCTATTGAGGCATCCTGTTCACTGTGTTTGATTTGGGCATTCCTTTCCTCCCCAAGCAGACAAAACAACCCCAGACCTCTCTGAACTGCAACCCCCATTTTGCCCACACACGTACACGCATACTCTCCCTTCTACTAATCACACACAGGAAATGGGCTCCCATGCAAACGAGGCCCGCCTGGCCAGTAGAACCCAGGATGGGGTTTCAAGCCTTGAAACGATCTCCAGTGGAGGAAATTGAACATGATCTCTCTCTTCCCCCTTCTTTCATTCTTCTTCGTTTCCTCTCTTGTTTTCACTCGACACGGTTCCTCTGCCCCTTTCTTTTGACGCTTTTTTTCCCCCTCCACGCTGCATTTGAATGCATCCATTTTGCTGTGAAACATTGCTATTCAGACCAACTAATGGACACATACAGAGTTTCTCCTCTGTGGAAGTGTTGGTGAATATAACATCTGTGGTTTGAAGGTTTGCAGAGCACATATGCCTGCCAAAATTGATTTTGTGGTATTTTCTCATGTTCTTGGTACCAGTCAGATCAATGTTGGGTTATAGCATCTCCTGCAAAACACTGTGCCAAATTGGACTCTGTATATACAAGTATGTGTGTGTGGCCTCACATGGGTACTGTATGTGTTTTGAAAAGTGTAAGCCTAAGTACTCAAAAGCATACATTGATAACGAATCAACAGCCTTCCTTAGTATGATATGTTAATTAAATGTCACGGGATATCTCTTTTTGAAATCTGTATGTCAAAACAATAAAATTATAACAAGAAGAGTTATGAAAGAAAACCTGTATTAAATTTGGCCCAGAACCAAAAATGCACTTTGCAAAGTTACTTCTTCTATTAGACATCTGTATACATACCAAAAACAAATGCATTTTGTTGCGAAGATCAGACTCAGCATAAAAAAGCAAACATACCATCAGATAATGAAGATATCTGAGATTGACTATAAGTCAGTATTAATGTTTATCTATGTACATTATCATTATGTATATTCAGTAGAATTGTTTTGGAATGATATGATCTTATAATGTTATCACTCTACAAACGCTGCTTGAATTAATGATTCTGAGCAACCTGCAATAATAAACAAAAGAAGTTTGGTATAACAGTGAAACACAGTTCATTTTTACTATGTGTAACTTAACTTAGCTTGTTTGTTATTTTGCCGTTTTAATTCTACTTCATTCTCCACCTTATTTAAGTGAGTGCCACTCACTTATTTTATCTGCCTCCTTCAGTTCTCTTCACACTCACAGACCTAACGTACCTCTGCTGCAAACACCTCAGCGTGCCCCACTTCATTCTGTCTCTCTCTCTCTCTCTCTCCCTGTATGTCTGCTCAAGGAACTTTCATCAGTAGCAGGCTACGTTGTATAAAGTTTCTGGGGGAAAAAAACCCAGAACTGGTCTTCTGGCTTTTCCTCCCGCGATTCCGTTCACAGCAGCAGGTACGTGCATGTAGAAGAGGCGTTTTAACGACGTAGCCTTTCAAAACAAAACCAACATGGTAGCTAACGAATGACATCTGCACTGTAATGTCGCTTTACCTGGTCGGTGCTTGTAAAATATCCACTGTGTTGTGACTTGTAACGTAATATCTTTGTGTTTCTCTGAAAAATGCTACAATGTGTCGCCAAATATACCTGGGAGGCCCACTGAAGCAAAGTGTATGTGCGGGAAACACTGACTGAACCATAGTTCTTCTTTTTACAAGCCAGGTCATCAGCAGTGTTGACCAGCACTGTCTCTCTCCATCTTGTAAGAGACTTTGTGAGTAGACGGCTACGTGTAGACCCAGAGGGAGGGGTGGGGCTGCCCGGTGAGGGAGAGAGAGAGATGAGCATTATATTAATTAACTCAACATCAAACTTTATCGGTAAAAAACAGTAATTGTCTGATTTTATATCTCTTTTGAAATTATATCGGTATGCCTCATTATACCGATATACCACCCAATCCTAACACACACACACACACACATACATACATACACACACACACACACACACACACGCACAGCTGACGACTGGTTGTTCAGAGACAGATGCAGACCCTAGAGGAAGTGCCACCTCACACTGTTTCAGTTTATTCTGCTGAGTAATGTAATGAATCCTCCCCAACCTGACATGCTGCGTGCGTGACTGGGAAGCGAGTGGGAGCGAGGGATGAGAAGGTGGCAGCTGTTTTTAGTTTTGTTTGGTTACGGGTTGGCTAACTATCTGAATGAATAGCTCAGACCCCCACCCCACACACACACACCAAAACACATACAAACACAGACAAACATGTGGTCTATGGTCATCAGGGTTTTTGGCGTCGTCTAGATTGCTAAGAATGTGTCAAATCTGATTTGTAAAATCACATATTTTTGAAATGAAAAATGAGTGTTAATTAATCACTGAGCACACACAAAAGAGCTGGCTTTGCATGCAGCGGAATTACACATTTGGTTCAGTGTAGAAGCGTTTGATTCAGCATAACCCGTGTGCCGGTATCATGCCGCTATCTTCATGAATTTAACATGACAGAGTGGAGAGCAGAGCAGCAGGGCTGTCTCCTTCCTGTAAAGACAAGATGTGTAGGAACAAATGGAAAGGGTGACGGAGAGGAACTGAGAGTGGCAGGAGCAACTGAAACACTGATTCTCTCTGTCCATCAGTAGCTACTTACATAATAAAACTGTCTTTGAGCACATCACTTGCCTCTCTACTTGCTCAGTAAGTTTTTCTGAACGGTTAGTGATGACTGTGAAATACAGACCTTATTACTTTATTCTTTTAGAGCTGAAACAATCGGTTGGTCAACAGAAAGTTAATATGCAACAGTTCTGATAATTGATTTCAATCAATTTCATCAAAAAATACCTGAAATCCAGTGATTCCAGCTCCTCAAATGTGAGTATTTGCAGATTTTATAGTCTTTTGTGGTGGTAAATTGAAAATCTTTGGTTTTTAGACTGTTGGTCGATTTGATGGGCAGTTTTTACCATGTTTCTTTCCCCATTTCCCTTTCCTCCTTGTTGCAGTAAAATGCCAGATATGCAGGTGACAAAACCTTTCAACTAAATGCCTACATATTTACTTGTTCTGTAGCTTTTTAATGTCTTAAATGGTCTTAATCAGCAGCTTGAGTTTGCTCAGTTGTCATGAAACTGTAGATGTTAAAATTTTCCATTCAGAGCTTGGGAGTTCATTCTTTAATGTATGTTTTCTGAAGCAGCGTCCCGTTGCTGCTTACAGTTAACAGGAATGTTCCCTTTCTCCTACAAGCCCCCTCCTCTTCCTCATTTCTTCCCCTCCCTCTACTTCCCTCTCTCATCCTTTAAATTCAGTCCAGACTCGAGTCTTAAATCTGGATTCTCTGTGCTTAACCAAACATATGGAATGCTACTGTAGTGGAATGCTCCAAGTCTGAGAGTGTGTGTGTGCGTGTTTAACCACGCACGTGTTTTGAAGCAGATGAGAGCTTCTAGGATGATGATGATTATGATAATGGTGTGTGTGTGTGTGTGTGTGTACCAGTGCCTCCCAAGAGAACTGAATAGAGCTTTCTGTTGTCGTGGCCAAACACTGCTTGTCTGCTCATGCACGAGTCTATTGCAAAGCCACTGAATGCATCCCATATCTGAGCAGTTAGCTCATTCGTAGCCTGTTAGCTTGACTGCGAAATGTCTCCCCTACAGTGACTGCATTGTCAGTCTGGCCACAGGCTCGGGGCCTTGCCAACTGCCAAACATAACAATGGTGAAAGATGGCATTAGTGTGTGTCTCTTGATATATTATGATAACCAGTGAGTCCACTTTTACTAACCCTGTGCCCTGCTTGTGTGTTTTTAACCACAGGATGGAGACTTTGGGACGAGGAGTTTAATATACTACAGATAAAAGGATGTATCCAGAATGTAAGTTATGCCTTTCTGTGTTTTGGGTAATGTTGATTTGTTTGAGTTCTTTCCTGTTTCTGCACACATTTTGGGGCACCTGCAAAATTCATTAATTTAAATAAAATACCTTTTTAAATGTCAAATCAAAATGTCTTAAATCCAATAATAATACAGTTTTATAAATGACACTTTATGTATTACCCTAAAGTAGGGTTTGTACACAATGCAATCTATGTGCTTAACTCAAAGGAATATTTAAACATTGTGGGATATAGGACTGGTCATTAATTTTCTCTCAGAGAGTGAGATAAGAAGACTGATCGCACTTTCATGTCTGTGTGTTAAGTACGGAGGTGATTAGCTTAGCTTAACACCAAAGGCAATTCACAACATTTATCAAAGTTCAAAAACAGGCCTACCACACGTCTAAAGCTCATACATTGTATCATGTCTGCTTAATCTGTACACAAAAATCTGAAGTAAAAATGACAGTTTGTGGTTTTAGGGGAGTTATGTAACAATTTATCCATCTCCCTAGTACTTCTGTGCAGAGTGTTTCCAGTCATAGCGCTGCTTTTCTGGCAACTTTGATGTGATGACAAGACTCCAGGAAGTCACTGTGACCAGCTGTTGTTCGGGATGTAACTCCACCTTTAACCCCAAACTGTTGTTTTTAGGAGAGATAGGCAGGCAAGCTGTTTTCCCGTGGTTCCAGCAGCAGAGGGAAAAAATAGACTGTACAGACAGTGAGAGTGGTGTAGGTGTAGAAAAGATTTAGAAATTTTCCCAAAATGTTGAACTACTCCTAGAAATGTATTGTTTTGATTGTGCCATTAAATGCTGTGTAAATTGAGAAAAGGGGACAAAATTAGAAAGAGAAACATGGCCTTCTAAAAACTAGAGATATACCATCTGATAGCTTTTTGTATGCAAGTGTGTGTTTGCTTGTATTCGATTACCCTGTCAGGGAAAATTAATTCCCAGCATTGATCATTTTCTGGATTTCAAATATTTCCTCTGGGTTCATTCACTTCTCTGTCTTCCTTCATTTTTCCACCTCACTTCTTGTACTCTCCCACCCCCCACCTCTTCCGCCTTTCTCTGCTCTTTGTGAGTCTGCTTCCCGTTGGGCACAAATGCCGGCGCCACACTTCCTTGCCTGTAGCCTGAAGGAGTGGCACACACATATGCTGTACTGTATGTACTTTGTAACATAAGGGTCAATCACATGCATAAAACATTTAGGGACAGCTGCTGGTGCGTGTAGTCTCAGGCCAGGTTAGTCAGCAGAGACGGGTATATGTGTCACGGTCTTACCATGTCTTACTCGGACGTCTGCTCACATAACAGTGTAAGGTCAGTGTGTGGCCAAGGCGTGATCTGTGTGTCCTCACTGAGTTGCATTTACATGCGTTTATTATTCCGGATGCAAGTTGACATCCTGCATGAGCTGTAAAACAGGAAAAGGAGCTTCTCACGTCAGTGGCCTGCTACTACAGGCTCGTCACACTTATATTTGAGTTTCTCAAAATGTATTCTTTCAAAATTCTTTTCTCAATTTATTCTTTCAAAAAGGGATGCTATTGAGTGAACATAACACAGTCAAGAAAGAGTTATATTGAAAGAAATAGTTTGACATTTTTGGAAACCCTCTTATGCATGTTCTTGCCCAGAGTTAAATGACAAGATAGATAGGCCTACACCTTATGTCAGTATGCCAACGATTGAGCTTAGAGACAGTTAGCTAGCTAGCTAGCTAGCTTAGCTTAGCTTAGCTTAGCGGTGGCCCAAGTTCGGGTCCAGCCCCTGCCTTTTGTTGCATGCCATTCCCTCCCTCTCTCTCTCCTACATTTCATTGTCTCTCTTAAGTTATCCTAACCAAACTAAAGGCAAAAGCCCCCCAAAAATAACATAAATAAAAAAGACTGGCAGCATTGTCAAAGGTCATTTTTGCACAACAAAAAAGCAAAGGTGTTAATAAGTAAGCTTGAGAGTTGCTAGTGGGTAAATTTGGTTTTGCCTTTGGGCAGAGCCAGGCTAGCTGTTTCCCCCTACTAATCTAACCAGCCCGCAGCTTCACATGTAGAGTACAGTCGTGAGAGTGGTATTGATCTTCCCACCTGACTCTCTGCAAGAAAACCTTTTCCCCCCTAAAATGTCACACTTTTCCTTTAAAGTGTAACTCTTTAAAATATGAATGACTTTTTCTTTAGCTGTGCTGGCCGTTGCCCTTCATGCAAACTGCCTAATTGCTGTTCACTAGAGGTCATTTCAGAATCCATGGTGATTTTTAAATCCAAGTATCCTGTTACATGCTCAGATATCAAAGCTCATGTGAGCCCCTTTTGCATGCTTGCTTTGAAATAAGTATCTCAGCATATCAATTATTTTTCCCTTGCCTTAACAGTCTTACTTCTTTGTTGACTAACATTAATAGGACAATTTGTAGTAGCGGTATGATTCATTATGCCTTTATCTCCGCCTTGATGTACAACATCATTTTACCTCCTGCTACCTTTCCTGCTCTCTTCGTCTCCTCTTCCCTTCCTCTATCCTGCAGCCAGTGCTGCATTCCTGCTGCAGTAATCCACTCTGGCAGCTACCTGCTCTGCGTTCTGTGGATTCACTCCCCTCATCTCACCCTTTCTCTCCTCCTTGTCTATTTTTCCCGCTGTATCTTTCTTTTCCTTACCTCGCATTATTAAATGCATTTTGTTCTGCATGTTTGCTTCATCTAAGCTTTTCTGCTGCTGTCCCCCCTTCTCCATTCTGTTTTTTCCTCATCAGAGAGCCACTGAGGTCTCCATTCAGCCGCAGCAGGCAGCTAAAGCCAAGGCAAAGATGAAACTGCCAAGTTCTGCCAACCAAGCTCTCTCTGTATGTGTGTGTGTGTACGCTCTGTGCAAGGATGGGAAAGCAGTGAATGAGCAGGATGTCAAGCAGCCAGGCAGAAGGTTGAAGGGCTGTATGTTAAGAGCTATTGATGTGTATGAATCGACGGTGTTTGTAGGCTGATAAAATGCCCAATCCGTCATCACCAGAGAGTTTGATGATTAGCAGTCATCGCCTCCTCTCTTAAGAACAATGGGACGGACATAAATGCACCAGGAAGGCAGGGGAATGAGGATGAAGGGCAAGGGAGGGAAGCGGGGAATGCAGCAGCAGAGATGGGGGGCAGGGGTGATATTTAAAGGTAGAGATCACATGGAAGGGGGACTGAGATAGATACCCTGCTAACTCTCAAAGAGACAAATAGGTAATGGATGTGCATGAAGTAAAATGATTTGTCTTTCCTTTTCTGTTTTTATCACTCTATTGGTCTCTCTTAACTTTTGTCTGTCTCGCCCCATTCTTTCTCTGCCTGACTCATACTTATTCACACAGACTGTTCTTTACTCCGTGTTGACTCTAACAAGTGTCATCATGTTGTGATGTGTTCATGTTCTCTTATCAGTGTGAAACAGTGACACACGCACACATTCCTTCCCGAGCAGTTCATCGTTGCACACAACTCTGTGTACACTCGTTCAGTCATTTAAAGTTTTTGCTGACGTCTGCTGATACCTGAGAGCACTTGAACAGCTGTTAAGCATATCTTTAAATAGGTAGCTTGTGTTGGTCCTGACAGAAAAAGCTGTGTTAATAGGAGGTCAAAGAGGTTCTCTTCAGTTGGATTTTTCAAACTGATTCTCCTTCGAAGCTAACCAGATCATTATCATCAAGATAGTCCTCAGCAGAGTTTGTCAAGTTTTCATGGAATTATAGATGTTCAAATTTACATGTTTGTTTAGGACTTCTTGATTAATATTAAAAATTTTATAATAAACCATTCTGACAGGCTAAGGATGCCTTTAAAAGAGTACTATGACATCGTTTGTAGAGATGCTGTGTTTTTAATTCGTCACATTATTCTACTTTGTTTAAAATTTGCCGCTTAAATTACCCATAAAACAACTCAACTATTGACATTAATCTGGAAATTCAAGTGTTTTAATGCTAGTTGGAGCTAATGTAGCCTCAGGCAGCTACTCTAAAGCAGAAAATGAGGAGCAGACGTGATAAATTTACTTCTCTCCAGTGAACTCACACTCCTAGATTATTTTCATTTTTGAACTTGTAGTCTTCAGCCCAAATCGACGCTGCCTAAAATGACGCTGTAGTAGTAAGTAATCACCAAGACCTGTAAACAGAGTTTGTTGTGTAAAATTGACACAGAATAATAAACTTTCATCGCTCTGTAGTGGACAAACTATGTAATGGCTTCACTGTTCCTACATTACCTTAAAAAAATCTTTTCATTTTAATAGTGGTTGATTTATTGGCACAGTGGGTTTATTTATCGGCCAGACACTATTTTGCCACTTACACAAACAGAGAGGTAGTTTTGTGCACATTCCATCCTATATTTAGGCCAGTTGCAGACCCCATAGAGTTGAAACATTGCCTCATTCAAACTTTTTGGAAGCTAAAGTCCAGTATGTAGACATTGGTATTCAGCAATTTTTGTAACTTACCTTTTTTATGTTTCAAATTCTTACCATTTATATCAATCATTTAATCAGTGCTAAAAATCAACATACATTACATTGGCTTTCTAATCAGGATTTTTGTTATCGTCAAATGCATTACAGACATTGAGCTAGTTGTTGATAAAGGAGACTGGAGTCTCCCTGTCTATCACTTCACAACTGGGAGTTACTGTGGTTTAATTCTACAAGATAGCAAATCATTCACACAATAAAGTCAAGAGTTTGCTGACCTTTTAAAGTCTGAAATCCTTAAAGTCCATGTTTATGGCCTTGACAAATATTTATTATACTCCTTGCAAGTACATCAGTGGTAATCATGTAAAACATGTTTTTTTTTTAATCACAGCTGCAATAATAAGATTTTACACTTGGCTTTGACTCATTACTCACTGGGCATGACTGATTTAATGCATTTATTTCACTCGGGTTCCCGCATCACATGCAGTGTGCAATCCTTAAGTAACTAATTTGTTGTTAATACATTTGTATTGTCTCTTCCATATTTAAAGTATTGATGATGTGTGATATGTGTGTGTTTTGTTTTTATTTAAGTTTTATTTTTATTATTTCAGTTTGGCTTACCTGCAGTAGAAAAGCACAATCTGCTTTCCTAATCAGGGTCTCACTCCTGCTTGCCCCATGTCTTGTGTGGAGTTTGCATGTTAACAGTGTCAGTGACCTCTGACCCCAAACACAGAGGGCAGCAGGCTGAGGACATGCTGAAGAGGGGAAAGATTTCATGGAAACATGATGGCAAGTCGCACAGGACATAAATCTGTTTAAAATCAATAACAAGAGTGTTGCGAAACTTGTTTGTTTGAAGCACTTATGCAAGTGAGCCCCATACTCATCATGTAGCAGTTAATAAGGTTGTGGACATTTTAGTAATGGTCTGAAAAAGGACACACAAGTTTGGGCTAACATTTTTGAAATTGGTTATTGTTGTGTTGAAATATATAGTATACCATAACAGTCATCTTTGCAGTCATCATTTTTTTAGAAATATTGAACATTTGCAGATGTGTTGCCTAAAATGTATGAATTGAAATAGCAAATCAAAAAGTATTGCATTACGAAATCGAGAAAGTCTGAGTATGACTCTCCATTGCAACACTAATTACACCTTAAATTAATTCTTAGCAGAAGTTGAGTTTGATAAGAGGAAGAGGAGGAGATTAATAAGAACAACTTCCACACATCTGTAGTAAAGCGTCAAGGGTCAAATATTTTTGACCGCAAACACTTTTTGAAGCACACTTTTCTCCTGTAAAGATCAGGACTTGCCACATGGTCAGATCCAATTGGGAGTCCAGGTGGATCAACATAGACATTAGACATTAGAGCTGTCAAGCAAAACACTTGAAGACGTCACCTTAGACTTTGAGAAACTGGGATGGACCTCAGTATTTTATTTCTATGATTAAATGAATAAGCAAGACTGTAATCCACACATTAATCAAAAATGAAAACAATTGCTTGTTGCCACACTAAATGACACACAAGCTTAAGACCAGCAGCAATACAACCCAACCTGCTTAGACTGAATATAACTTAGACCCATGAAGTCCTCTATTCTGTATCACCTTCCATGCCAATTTTGGGCGAGAGTTCAAACAGAGAGATGCTAGAGGTAGAATTGAAATGTAGTGAGTGTAGCAATCTTTAACCTGTTTTGGTGAGCAACCATCAATCCAATCCATCCATCTAAGATGCTGCCCACTGTGGTATTTTGTTTTCCTATCAGAACTGATTACATTTCAGTTGCTCCACACCTCCTTGGTTGCAGATCTGCCTGAGGACTAGCTAGCAACTAACTGGCTAGTGTTTTTGGGTGCTTCTGTTTTAAATAGAGCGTCCAAGATCCTTGCTCTGGTCTGCTTCTGTGGCTGTTACATGTAATCCTGTGAGTGGTGCTGATTTCTGATCAAGAACATGCTCTAATTTCCTGCTTTGCCACCAAGATCAGGAGCAGAGCCGAAAAGCTCTGAGGGCTTTGAGTTTGATTCAACCTCGACAAAGTTACATCTGCAACTGGGTCATAAACAGAGAAGCCAAAAATGTAGTGTATGTGTAGAACCATCATACTCTTGCATGAAAGCTGACAGGTCACACACTGTCCCCTGTTTTTTCTCTTTTACCCTGCTATGGCTTTCTTACACACTTTCTCTGGCATTTCTCATCCCCTCCCCATATTTCCTTTTCTCATCTTCTTGGCATGCCCTCTCGTATAAGCTGAGTGCTGGTTTTAAGCCCCAGCAACAAGAGTCTTGATGTAGACAGACAGGGGAGGAGGGGAGGGGGGAGGAGAGACCTAGAAAAAGGCTCTGGGTTACTAGGCTAGGACCGGAGAGAGGACTACTGGTACATTCCAGCCAAGCTTTCAAACTAAATCTCACTCTGATGTTCACATAAATGT
The DNA here is from genome assembly GCA_029875015.1 of Lepomis gibbosus. Lineage (NCBI taxonomy): Eukaryota > Metazoa > Chordata > Actinopteri > Centrarchiformes > Centrarchidae > Lepomis > Lepomis gibbosus. The sequence continues at coordinate 10,190 of JAPMOB010144859.1, read as the reverse complement.
TTGTCATGAGGACATTAGTATAAATTGCATCCTAAACTATACTTTTGGCCGCACTGGCCTTATTTCACTTTGTATTTTGGGATATAAAAGAATAGTTCATTGTGATTGAGATTTACAGTCAAAATTATTAATATACAATATTTTGACTGTGTGCGTCCTTTTATTGCATCAATAAAAGCTTTTAATGGGGAGCTGGCAAATGCCTTTGTGAAGACATCTCTCCTTTTTCTTTTGTATGCTTGAGTTGGTTTTGCTAATTATCCCAACTTTTTTTGCAACTTACAGTTACTACCGTATATGTGAGAACTCCGTGGGAACTGAAAATTTGAAATTTTATTTCAATGGGGTTGCAAATGACGATAAATGAATCTGGCGAATGTTTCCTTGATTAATTAATGTCTTTAAAATGCCCCTCACAATTTACCAATCCCAAAAGATATTCAGTTTACTATAATGAAAGATTATCATTTTCAAGATTGTTGCAGATAAATTCCATTCTTTTAGCTCTAATTTGTAATCTGTTGTATATACAGCAGTTTACCTGCAATTGTCAGACTTGTCTTGATAGAGTAAACTCTCTGCTGTGTAGTCTAAAGACTTTTGAATAAATGTAAGGAATAGTTATTTTCATAATAATATTGTTGTCTGACCAAGGTAGACAAGCTTTGCTTTTGGTTTTGTGACTCCCTGCGAGTTCAAAACCATAAATAGAAACTTGTTTCTCTTAAACTGTAAAATTAGTTTAGACTGTTAACAACAAATGACAGGAAATTCAAACTGAAATGAAGCATCCATACTGAGCATTTCCAATCATTGGCAGCCAGGTCTTGGGGGGAAAGACTGACAAGAGTAATGGAGCAAAACTGTTATGTATCGACTCAATTTATATTTCACTTTCAGTGTAGTTTTCAAAAGCAAAAATAACTGGTGGAAGGGACGAAATGAAGAAGGAATTACTGTCACCGAAGAACATCTCAACATTGAGTGATGTTGCCCTGACAAGCAGACAGCATCTGCTTTGTTGTTATAGTGGTATTGTGGTTAAATTGCATGCCCTCTTCCATAAACAAATCTATTTCTCTACTGTAGGCGACGTTTTGTTTACCCACTTTTTCACCACATTTCAATAGTTATACTATAAGTGGTCATTTCACCCAGGATCTTAAGGAAAAATCCGAGAGGAGTAGGTAGTCCCATACCATTTCAGCTTGTTCTAAGGAACCAGCTACATGACCTTTAGTTCCTTATCCATTTTTCTGCTGAAATGTAACACTGCCTTTCATTTCTTTACCATTTTTCCAGAAGCGGTGCAAAAGTGAAAGGTTGAGAAAAAAAAACAGAAAAAAGTAACATGACAGCACACTGCACATTATGGGATGCCGGTTTCTCTTTCTTGGAAAAACGGAAAAAGGCAGGCCAAGCATCAGGTCTCCACCATCTTGTGGCTTCCAGTGCTGCGCCAGCATCCATCCACTGCAGTTGTCCCTCCTCACACACACACACGCAAAATATTTGTCACACATTCACATGCAAACTGGCAATTATCCCCTACATGAAGATGTGGTTGAGGCATTTTGATTGGACTCGCGCCCTTTATTAACTACCGTTTATGAGGCAGAAGAGCTTCAAACCCCTAAGTTCCAACCTAACGTCAAGTGCAAGACAGAGGGGAATTTTTTTTCTTTTTCTTTCCTTCATTCTCTCTTTCTTGGAGAGAACAGAATGTACTGAAGGCAACAGGCAGGCAGGAAGAGAGTGGCTAAAGCCCTAATGATATGGTGTATGATTGTAACCTTGGCGTGTGTGTTTGTGTGTGTGTGAGAGAATGTGTTTGAGACAGAGCGCAAGCAAAGTGGATGGACGTCTTCAAAAAAATTTTACTTCCAAGTCCGTTTGGTATTGTTGGTCTAAGACAAAATGAAGACCCTCTGTTTTCTCTTTCTTTGCACTTCCCCTCATCTTGCATGCATCACTGTATGTGTCTACCATTACATCATTATCAGTCTTTCCACACAGTCCTCACTTTTTCTTTTTAAATTTGAAACACCTAGTCATGTAACTCACCCACAGACTAACGTTTAGCAGGCTAGAGATTTTTCACAAGAGACAGCTGTTTAGTCTTTATGTGACCAATTTTACTCATGCCAACCTACGCCACCTACAGCAAAGGAAAGCAATTGGTGCTTTCAAATGACTGTGGCTGACTTTCGCTGACTTGATAGCTCAAACGTGAGCTGCAGGCGACCGCAGGGGCGGGGCATAAAAACTGTGTCGTGAAGTTGGACACATTCTACCTTCGTGAGCTTAGAACAATGACTGATCTTGTGGCATTTGCAAAGACAAATGAATGCCGCAAAGGTGGTTCCAACTTTGTGCAACCAGAGGAGAACAGCTGCAGTCAACTCAGTGACTGCAACCGTCTTGCTCCTGTGAGATTTTCATGTCATGTGACATGGTGAAGTGTGAAAGGTGGACATAATTTCTAACCAGCACGCCTTATGAAGCATGAAGTCAAACACGCCTATCAGCAGAACCAGTTTAGACCTGCAGATGTAGACATGTTGATGTTGACCCCTGCAGGCAAAGAAAATAATGGCTGCTGCAGTTGCACTTGCAGGGGATGAATGTCACAGCTACAGTTTTGCTGTTAGATGTTGGTCTGTGTGTGGAGCATCTTTTCTGGGATACTGGAGAGAGTACAGGTTACATAAGTGTTTAAATAAAAAAAACAGTTAACAAAACCTTTGCATTTAAATAGTAAGAAATTAAACCTTAAACACCAGTTATATCACTCCCTGAAGGTGGCACACATGCCAGCATTGCAGAAGCTGTGACATCCCTTGCCTGAAGATGGCACATATTGGCATTGACCCTTTTTTTTTTTTTTAAGTGAGAAGGCACAGATTTAACTGGAACTGCAGGTTTACAACTGAACCTGGTTATGGATTATATATATCAATATTATTAAACCGAAAGGAGCCCCAAAGCAAAATAAATTGTGGGTCTCTATAGCCCCCCAATTTCTCTTTTGTTTACCAATTGTAACTTAATTAAGCACAAATATATTAATTTAAATGCACAATTCATACTAAAATAATAAAGCCCTTTAAAACTGGATTTTAATGAAGGTGATTTTAATCATATTATTTCAATCTGAGGCCCAGGGCAGTTGCCTGCTTTGGCTGGATGGATGTCCTTGTGTTACTTTCCCATGTTCGTCTTTCACATTCAGCTACTGGTATTGTTTCTTCACCCTCTTCTTCAGCCAGTTCACCCCCACACTAACTTTCTGAGATTCTGTTGTTAGAGGTTACCTCAAACTAACTGTACTCTGGCAGCCGATGCTCTTGGTACCGATCAAAAGCGTCATACCCTGCTTCTTGTAACAACAGTAGTAGGAGTGCAAAGGTCAAGCAGGGAACTGCCTGTCCAGATTCCAGGAAGTGGAAGATGCTAGACTCATAAACTAGTCACCCAGGGCTTGGTTTAAGCTCTTTTCAGTGTTCTCTTCAATGGACATGGAGTTGGGAGTTTTGTGTATAAGCTTACAAGACATCCTGCTTTCAGACTTTGGTCAAATAGTCACAATTTTCTCTCAGGATGCTAACACACTGGCAAAGACAATCTCAGAAATTACTCCCTAGGCCCTAGCCATAAAACGCAGACAATGCCATGGTTAGGAATGGGCTTCTGCAGAGGGCAGAGCCCCAGTTAGTCTATCATTAGGAATGCATCTGCATAAAAGGGGTCTGTTTCCCTGCCTCACAGCTTTTGCCCCACTCCAGGTTTTCATAATTGTAAAACAACGCATACAACAGGGGAATAAATCTGGGTTAAATTTGAGCCGAGTTCAAAATACCTCAGCAACTCCCCTCGCTCCATACTTCGTTCCTTCTGTTCTGTCTCCTCTCCATTATTTGCAAACACTGTTCTCAGCCAAACAGCTCCACACCTTTTTGCTTTTAATGTCACAGTCTTGAAGACCCATAATAAACTTGGGAATATCCCCCTAATTCGAAAAGTGTGGAAAATCAAAGGAATACAGGAATAACAGGGTTTATGAACACTTATCTAATGTGGGGCATGGACCTAAATGGAAGAAAGACTAAATGCTGATATCCTGCACTCCTCCATCATTTCTTCAACTTTATTCTCTTACCCTTACCTCTACCACCTTGAATCTTCTTGTTTCTTCTCTCCTCCTTTCCACCTCACCCACCACCCTTCTTATTCCCTCCTGTCTTGTCCCGAATGTAGCTAATGAGGCCGCAGCCCTGCGATAAGTGAATCAGGTATGTTGATTGGTTTGGCAGAGGTGGGGCCTTGCCAGATTCGCTTTACACGCACCGACGCCCCTTAAAAGTGCCCACTTGGACGTGCTGGTGAGCGTGTCTAAGAGAGATGGAGGTGGTGAGATGAGGGAGGGAGGTAAAGAGCTGGCAACGAAATAAAGAAAGAATAAAAAGAGAGGTAGGCTGCCTGCCAAGACAAGAGGAGCTGGACCTAACGAAACACCAGTATTAACTACGATGAGGTTCAAGCAGAGCTGCTCTCATAGTTGCTGAATTTCAGAAATCATGTAAGGTTCCAAAACTTAACCCTAAAATAATAAAAAAATATGTTAAAGGCAAAATAATAAAAATACTGAATGTTGTTTCATTGTGTTATTGTTTCGTTATTGTGTGGGTCAGGACAGTAGGAACACCAAACTGGAAAAAATACCATGTAACTTTGATGTCCAAGGAATCAATGTTTTCTCCTGAGGCACAAAGGTCATTCTCTTACCTTTTCAGTTGTTACATTTTCCTGAGCTGCACAGTGCTGCTATGAAGAATTGAACTGAAGCTATATAAATAGTTTTGTGCCACTGAGCAATCTCTGCTTTTAATGGATATATGGGGATTTTTCATAGTATTTGTACTCCACTGGAACAGGATCAGTCAGTACAGGTTTGGATCACAGTGACTACCCCAAGACAACAGAGAAAAATTGGTCTACAACTCATTTAACAAGCCACAGCTGGGCAAAGCTAATGCAACACAAAATTACTTTGACTAAGGTGTTTTGGCATTCAAGTGGACAGCTAGACTAGCAGTTTTCCCCATTTGTCTTTTTCCCTACTCCCTCTTCAGTCCACATACTTTGCAGTATTTCCTTAATGTCTTGTACTCCACCGAGAAGATTACCAAACCACTAGACATCATGAAAGTAAAGAATAATTAAAACACTACAGCTGAATGCTTTTAAGTTCACATAATGCTTTTCTTATAGTAATTGTTTCCATATTGACTTTCAAAGCTTATTGCCTTGGTTTATGTTCAATAAGACATTTAATGAAATGTGGGAAGAGTGGTTTGGGCCTTTTACACCAAGTGAAACGATAGAAAGTATATGAAACTATGCCGAAGTAAACCATAATGGCAAGTTATACCTTGTTGTATACAGTGTACACACATAGTTCATGCGGATCAAAAGACTGAGCAAATTTACTACATTGGTTTATGTTTATTTTTACAGCAGTAAAAGTTATTTAATGTTAAAGAAACCTACAGTAGATTTTATTTGTAGTGGTTGGTGGCTTCAGAAAGGCACTCTGAACATGGTACTGTAGACAAGGAGAAAGAAGAGGCATGGATCTGGTTGTCAGGGGGTCGATAAGTGATGATGTGTGCAGATGTTATGTCCTACCCTCAGATCAATTTTCCCTCGCGGTCAGTGGGGGAAGCTGGGCAGAATGACGGGGGGAAGGGGAGCAAAAGGATTTAGAAGGTGAACGAAAGCCCACTACCTGAATCATTAATGAGAGAGAAGATTGAGCTGTTAGATTTATGAAGGCTATGCTGCATTCTGTGGTGTGTTAATAATCTCCGTTCTCATCACATAGAACCATGTTTGGTCCACAGATTGGTACTAACACATTGTAATGGCTGTAGAAACATTCATCTGATCTAGCTTCTTACATAATTGTGCTAACTAAAAAGAGAAGGGACAACACGGATTCAATGTCCTTATTTGTAATTTTGGGATTTCTTGTATCAGAGCTCATTTATTTCTGCCTAATAGTCACTGTTACAGAGTAAACAATTATTCTTTTATCATCACATCAGTAAGTCCAAGTGACCAAGAATGGTTTAGTTTTGTGATGGGCCTGTGATGAAGTAGTGGCCACAGTGGCAGCTATATATGAGTGCAGATGGGGGTATGTGATGGCATAGCTCAGTGTTACTGAGATTTGCTGCTGTCAGCAGAAGCAGGCAGGCAAGCATAAATCGATGGTGGATACAACAGCAGGGGTGTGTGTGTCTGTGTGCGCCGTTATGTTTAAACCCCCATATTCACACAGATATGTAAGGAGTGACACCCTTATCTCATTCAAGGGCAGTCAAGGTGAAACGCATGGTGGTTAAAATGGCAAAAAGCAAGAGAGGTACAGTTTGTGTATGATGACCTCATAATGCACATTTGATGGTAACTTTACCTCTGCTAATGTAATATTTATTTTTTGCAATAAAATGATGTCAACTAACTTCATGATGATTGAGAAACTAATTCCTGTTCATGTGTGTAATTGTTCTAAAAATGTAGCCAGAGTGAGATTTTGTTTCTGCATATGTCATATCATGTGCAAGTGTATTTTTATCGTACATGCGTTGGTGTTTGGCCTCATTTAGTCTTGTCCTATAGTTTGTGTCAAAGCAATTAGATGGAAGTGTAAAATCCCACAGTATGCTGACTGTACTAGTTTCCTACAGGGTGCAGTCCTTTTCCTCCCTTGCTGAGATATCTCTTGAGAATCCAAATGAATGTCATTGACAAATTATAGATGACTAAGTGTTATTTCCTCTGTCCCTCCTACAGATGACAGATTCGCCTGCTAAACACCGCTCTAAGGGAATTTCAAAGTCTTACAGCCAAACAGCAAAAGCCAAGTCAAACAAAACAAGACAGACAGCCAAGAAAAGAAGAACCTAAGGGACTTGATATCACTGCCACACACATGTGGTCCTGTCTTCAAGTAATCTGAACAACGAAACAAATAAAACATATCTAACATAAAGAATTTTGTAGTCATGTCTGACCATAAAGACATGACACATCGCCACCTGCGGCACAAGCTACAGAGTCTTGGGCGAAAACTAGATGAACTGGAAGAAGCAACCACCAAGCTGCAGAAGTCTGAGGATGAGCTACTTGACCTGCAGGTCAGTACTGGTCGACTTCTGACACTGTGTTTGTTTGTTTGTTTGTGCATTTCAAAAGCAATATGTGGAAAGAGTTGTAACTGAAACTGCATAAATAGATTCATCAATGGTTGAACTTGCTCTTTCCTCTAAAGGACAAAATCATCCAGGCAGAAGGCAGCAACTCATCCCTGCTAGGTGATGTGGAGGTCCTCAGGAAATGTCTCCTAAAAATCCAGGGTAAAGATGAGGAGGTACGCAAAGCTGAGGACCTCTGCCGCACAGTCAGAGAGAAACTAGAAGAGGAGGAAAGCCGTACAAAGGAGCTAAAGACAGAGATTGAACGTCTACAACAGAGGATGGCCGAACTGGAGAAACTGGAAGAAGCCTTTGGGAAAAGCAAATCTGACTGCAGCCAGCTCTGCCTAAGCCTCAATGAAGAGAAGAACTTGACCAAGAAGCTCTCGTCTGAGTTGGAGGCCTTCAAAGTACGTCTGAAGGAGGTGGAGGGGTCTGAGACAAAACTGGAAAGAGCAGAGCAGGCCTTGGCCATGGAGCTTGAGAAACTCAAAGGATTCACCCAGACCTTTATGAGTGAGCGTAAGAGGCTACTAGAGAAACAGAGAGAGGACGAGAAGATCATTCTAAAGCTTACAGAAAAATTGGAGCAGCAGAAGAACCGCCTTGGCATGTCGGCAGACCCTGGTCGTACAGATTTCATTAGGCCACGTATTGAGGATGAGCTTTCATCCACTGGGCTCTTCACGAATAAACTGGTGGCACGTAAGAAGAGTCTTGACTACTTGAAGATGGCCGATGACATTGGTCTTGTGAACAAATCTGAAAATGAGAAGAACAGCACTCTTGAGGGCTCACAGGAGGAGGACAACAAAGTAAAGGAGTTGACACAGGAAGTAGAGAGGCTGAAGAACCGCCTTAAACAGCTGGAGATAGTGGAGGAGGATCTAAAGAGCTCGGAGTCCAAAAATGGCGAACTTCATGAGAAGTTCCAGATGGAAAGAAATCGGGCCCGCCAACTGAGTGAGCAGGTGGAACAGCTCAGAACACAGCTCTGCGGAAAAGGTGGGATTGGAAGAAATGGAACCAGTAATGTGGATAAACACGGCAATGGAAGCACCAACATTGGCCCCAACATTCACGCCAAGGTCCTGGAGAATGGCAAAGCTGATAATGAAGAGATTATTGTGAAGGGAGGTTTCAGACAAGAGAAGCCCAAATATAGGAGTGCTGCAACTGTCTCCGAACCGAGTTCCCCCAAACACAGGAACAGGGAGCTCTCTCCTCAGCATAAGAGAGAGACCAAGCCGAGGGGCAAAGAGGCAAGCCACTCTGAGGAGAGCTCTCCTAAGTCTGTGAGGAGACCCCTCAGTCCTGCTCACAAGAGTAGAAGGACACCCAAAAACCCATCTACTACGATTTCATCTGATAACGGAATAAGAGACATAGGACGAGGAACTGAGGAAAAGACAAGAGGAGCCACTCTCTGCTCTGTAAACACATCTTCCGGTGATATTAAAAAAGCATCTGTTCTTAGTCGCTACCCTCCAGCAGCTAATGACCAAAAGCCACTGAGAACAGCTCACAGACAGACAGATGGGGAGACTAAAAAGAGCAGAGTAGAAAAGTTTTCAAAATTGTACATTGGTAGTGATAGCGAATCAAACAACTCTGATGTTGTTCCTGACAGTTCCTCTAACATCATCAGTATCTCTGCTTTAGAAAAGGATGCAGTGTCAGCCTCAGATCAGGAATCAACAGACCAGGTTAAGGAATCTGTCTCAGTATCTGCTGCCCCCACCCCGTCCAGAGCCAATGGGTCCTACACAGCCTATAGATCCAACGTCACTCCACTGCTGCTCAATGACCAGGGATCAGAGGGTCATTCATCTGCCTCTGAAACAGAATCTACTGGTTCAAGGCCCTCTGAACCAGAGCCTGTAACTGAGACTACTACTTCAGCTGTAGGCAGTAGGACTGGAACCTCAAGATATTCTAGATACTCCCATGTCCATGATTCGCATTCAGAGGGCTCTTCCACCAGGAGCTCGTTTGATGAGGAGCTCCACAATAGAACACCGTTAGCTGAGGGAGGCCACCCAGGGCCCTCGCATACAACATCAGGGATTGAGATCCAGCGAGTGTGCAGCCCCCGTGAGGCCCTGAGGTCAAAAGCTGTCATCAAGCCTGCGATCGTCGAGATTGACAGGAAAGAAGTGATGATTTCAGAACCACTGCCTACAAATGGCAAACCCAAAATGTCCACCAAACCTATTGTGACCACCACTAGTAAAATGACCAGTAGTATAACCATCTACCCCAATGACCCAAGCTCTTCCAGAACCAGCAGTCGCAGCAGCAGTGTGTCTAGTGAACACATGCCGATCAAGGAACGCCACACCTCCACCAGTAACATCCTCATAGGTAAGTTTTCACAATTCACAAACCAGTCTTCAGACTGAGCACAAGTCATTTTACACAAACCATGTGATCTGTAACAATAACTGAATAAAACGTTCCAGTAAAGACAGCTCCTTCAGTTGTTCACAAAAGAACAAACTTCACATTATTGGTGTTAGAAATCCTGCCTCGGCATTGTGCGAGCCCATAGTTCAGCACTTTTATTCACAAAATAAACCATTATGGGAATGGTGTAGAATGTTTACTAAGCAGTAAATTGCACGCTAACTGGAAGTGCAAAGCATTCAATGGCAAATTCCTTTTAGTTTCTAGATAGTAAAAGTTGTTGAAAAGGTATTTTCCATTTTCATGGATCAATTAAAGCAGTGATTCCCAAAGTGGGCGTCGGGACCCAAAGGGGGGTCGCGAGTTGATTTCCAGAAATAAAATAAAAATTTAAAAACGATTAGAAATAGCATGTTAGCCATGACTGTAACACAAGATAAAACTAGGCTAAATTTAAAATAAAACCAAGCTAATAAATAAAAAGGGAACAGCTCTTTTGATTTTCTTTGACCACTCTGACCCCTG
>JAPMOB010144836.1:0-10512 GCA_029875015.1 Lepomis gibbosus | reverse complement strand
CTCACTGAGCCAATAGGATTGGAGTAGTTTTCATTCGCATTCAGCCCTGCCACGCCTAAAGGCGTTCCCATAGTGTCGTCCCCGATGCAGTGTCTCGTTCCCCTTTCTCGGGGAACAAGGGTTACCTACGTAACCCGAGACGTTCTCTCTGCCTGTTAAACTGTTGGCGAAGAGAGAGCAGGGAGAAGAGAAGCTCTGTGCCTTTCAAGCAACCGTGTGCTGAATGTAACTCGTCAGTGTCACTTCTCATGAACCGACCAATCACAGGATGGGGTGGGACATTTAAAAATATTGACAGATTGACAGGTGTCATTTACACTGGGGACGCTGGGGACAGGTCAGAATCAGAATCTCTCCATCACTTCTTGAAAGCTTTTGTTAAAAATATTCTGAAAACAGTTTGCAACTAGAAATGTTAAATAGCAAATGAAACAATGCACAATAAGAAAACATGCAATGCAGTTGAAATATAAAAGAAACAAATTTGCACTGTCCGAAAGCTGATTACTGAATTATATTCCATTATATTTTGAATTGTCACCTGTCACCTTAATTTAGTTTCCCTTCTTATAAATAGACATTTCCTCCATAAATTGGTGCAGAAATATGTTCAGAATGCAGGAAATTAAGTGGTTAATGCGCAAAGTCGTTAATGTTACAATATTTAATAGTTTCATCTTGTGGTTGAGTACTAGCACCTATTTTTTTCCACTTCAAGCACTGGTGAGTATGACATGATTCTGGCAGTGGCCATTACCTGTGTACTTGTACCTCATCGCACATGCTCATTCAGGTAAACCAGACATTCGTTTAGGAGGTCTTCTGCTGCCACTTCTGCTCCGTTCATGTTCAGGCCACATATGTGTGGCCTTTTGTTGATACAGGACTTAGGGTACAGTGTTGCAAGATTGTTTACAGACTATGGGTGTCATAATGATCTTTATAATACCCTATAATGAGCATATATAAAATAATTTTGTTTTAATTTATTTGGCTTCTAAAGTAAGTAGTGGTCACACATCACACACACACACACACACTATATCAATTAATTGCTTTAACTTCACTTCAAATCAGTTTTGTGTTAAGATATATCGCAAAGCCATTTTTTTGAGGTTTCATAGAAATTTTATTCTTTCTCTGTTTCAGGATGAAAATAAATGGACTTTATTGTGTGTATGCAGTGTTCGCTCAAGAGGTTGGGGCTATTTACATTGTTTTGATGAGTCTACTCTAAAAAGTAGGGGACAGTAAAACTGTTCTTTTTATGGCTTTTGAAAAAGCTCCTGGAAGAACTGCAATTCAACTTTCAAAGTTTAGGACATTTTTGAAAATCTTTTTCTGTACTCTTACCACCACCCTAAAGCTTTGCTGCCTGTGTGTGTGTGTGTGTGTGTGTGTGTGTGTGTGTGTGTACGTGTGTGTGTGTGTGTGTGTGTGAGTAAAAATGAGACGCAAACAGTGAGAGGTAGGACTACAAAAGTGTTGTGTACGTGTGTGTTCTTGTGTATGTGTGTGGATGATCAAAGTGCAGCGGTGTGTGAAAGAGAGTGACTTGCATAGCTTTTTTTGCATTTATTTGTGTGTGTGTCAGAGGGTGTGAGTGATCAAAGCACATGTGTGTGAAGGCTTTTGATAGGGCTGACACTGGAGCCTAGAGCAGCACCACTGGGGGATTGTGGGTAGATCAAGACAAGACCTCTAGACCTGCGGTTTTGAATGCAGCAGCAGCACAAGAATCAATCCAAAAAATATCAATCGATATCAATGTGCAGGACCAGGAACAATAGAAAGATAGAGGGTGATTACTCTGATGCTTTACAAAACAAGAAGAAAGTAGGGAGGATAGGAGGAGGACGAGTGGGTGGGATAACAACAACTGTCTAGCAAAGGAGTAGAAACCAAACCAAGTTTTTCTGTAATGTTCATTCTAGACATGTAAATCAGTTTAACAGAGCAAGGCTTAGCCAAGAATGCGGGCCCAGTCTTAATGTCCACCCTCACAGTCTCATAGACTTTGACATGTGTTCCTGATAAGTCCACAAGGGCTCAAGGCTGTCCCACTGTGAAATGGTAAAGTGCTTGAGGGCTCTCTGGTGGACTTTTTGAGCCCTTTATGCACAGTTTCCACAAGGCTGAAATGCTGAAGACTTTGCTTTAGGGAATTACCCTCAAGGAGATGTCCAAAATCATCACAAAAAAGAAAAGGAAAATGTTAGCATTTTTAAATTTTATTTATTTATAGAGTTTAAGTTTACAGAGACAGTGCACATTGATAAACATTTCTATAAATGTGCCATTTTAGCCAGCTTGGCTAATGTTCGACTGCAGTGCCTGGGCTGGTGTTATCACAACTACATAAAATACACCAAAACAGGAACAACAGCACTCATACATATAACAAGATACTTTTCACAAGGACGCGTAAAATAGGTTCATAGCACCAATGATTGCTTCTATTTTTATTTTTTTATTTGCAGACCTGCCTTTATTAATTCACAATGTGCTGTCCCATTAATCATAGAGCATTTTCAACCTTTGCCTCCTCCTGCTCTCACATTTTCCTTGAGCACAGAGGTGATGATAATTAAAGTCTGTTAGGGATCACAGTTGATACCGAGGGTGGACACTGGGACTGGGCCACAGAGTTACACACAGTAGCAACCAAAACTAGACAAGAAGAGAAGAGGCAAGGAAACGATAAGAGTACACCATAATTGTGTGTGTTGGTGGATGACGCTGACAGATGTGCTTGTTGCTGCTGTTTTCTACACAGACACACATTCATTCACAGACATTTACACTAATTTCCTTGACCTTTGCTGGCCTAACCGGCAATATAAATGTGCACACCCTAACATACTGTTCGCACACAAGGTTTTTAACTCTCTTGGGGGTGCTGAAGATGGATCAAGCTACTGTTAAGTCTGCTTCTCAGGGGTCATGCAATGGTAGTAGGTATTAATAGGCTTTTTGAAATTGCAGTGCCATGATACAGGAAATCCCACACTGTGCACTACCTTGGCACCACATAAATTCATTCACTAAAGTTTATGTCCTGCTGGGTTTTTGTCAAGAGGATACTACTCTCAAATGGGTGCAGCAAAACTTCCACCTCAGTCTACATTGTTTTTTAAGTTTTTAATTTGTTGTATAGTTTCCAAATTCTACTATTGTATACTACCTACTGCTCAGTAGTACCACAATATGTGTGGTTTACAGGTAAATGAGTGTTTTTCTAAGCCATCCACAATCTGCCATCTGCCAAACAAAGGTATCATTTCTTTTTCTTTACGAGAAATTTCACATAATTGAAAAGGTAACACCTGTTTCAGATACACAGCTAGATCTTTGGTCGAACAGTTTTTGCATGCACCAATATCCATGCACACACACACGCACACAGATCAAAAGCGCCATATTTTTTACATTATATAACAAAGCCTTGGAGCCACAAGGGTCCAAGTGATATTTGGGGACAAGATGAATTTTCTGCTAAACTAAACAACTTTTGAGCCAAATGCAGCCAGTTGAATTTTTTTTTCTTTTAAATACATAAGAAAAACAGATTAGAGTAGTTATACACTCGCCAGCTTTGAGTGTAATGGGCAGTGCTCCCAGCAGTATGAAAAAATAAATAAATAAGAGACACATGATTAAAATCTGAAGGCTTCATTTCAACATGATGACTAAATAATTGAAGCAACAAAGCGGATGACACTGTTCGGGCACTGTTGCCAGAACTCATCCTTGCTATATTGTTACCTTAGTTCTACAGTAGCTACAGTGCACTCTGTAAGTATTGGTACATTGTTATTTTTGTATTGTTTGTATCCTGAAAGTTGGATTAAAGCAAACAAAATGATATTGTAGTGCTGGCTTTCATCTTTCAGGATATTTTAGGGTGTTGGCATCCATACTGGGTCAAAAGTGTTGTCATTTTTATACAGTTCTCCAATTGTATGACATTGCAGCAAAACAATGATCCTGACATACAGACAAGAAACCAAGAAGTATATTATGGCCAAACAGAGCTATGTGCCTCTCTTGCAAGTTCAGTCACCCGACCTCAATCTAACTGAACATACTTTTCAGGAAACAAACAGTAAGTGAAGCTGGCTGCAGTCCAGGCCTGGCCGAGCATCACTAGGAAAGATAGCGAGAGGAGAGAAGAGCATTCTGTGGGCTTTAGACTTCTGTCACTCACCTATTTATTTATTTTAACTTTTATTTATTCAGTAGAGTTTTACTCAAAGCCAGACTCTCTTTTTCAAGACTACTGTGACCACACACATTTGCTCACATTCACACCTGGAAGGGTACGTAACGGTCTGATCTGTCTGGCAACTGAGCAGCTAGGGTTAATGTCCCTGCTCAGTAACAGTGAAGAGGGAGGGGCAGGTGTTTCTCTTTTACTTTCTCCTCACAGATTTATCCTGCCAGTCTGGGGATTGAATAAAAAGGTACATATCATGATTTAATTTAACTTTCTTTTTTCGTGTTTAATACATTTTAGTCCCCTATAATTGAAAAACTAGATTTAGAAATTGCTACGATACCTATAAATTTCATCTGATGTGAATCTGGACACTCTCAAGTGTAAGATGAATGTCGGCAGTCATTGTTTCATTTTTAAATTTAATATGCTGTGTACACATATGGAGTAACAAAATGTGTCGCTGTATATATCAATAATAATTCACTGTAGATAGCTGCTACATCCTTATGCCCTATGTCTATTCATACTATTCAGGGTGTGGGGAGTTCCCAGAATACACTAGGATTGAGTCAGTGTACTCCCTGGACAGGTTGCCAGTCTGTCACACATATAGAAAGACTTGCATTTTCACTCACATTCATTTCAATAGACAATTTACTATGATGTATAAGTTATTAATTTTTCAGTTCACCTAACCTTCACTATTCATTGGTTGGAACTAAGGTGACAGTATTAGTACTACTGAGCCACTCAACAAAAGGATTCCTTTACAAGTGTACCAAAGCAAGTCTAGGTTTCGCGTAACGCAAGCTCAATCTAACAATCATCATGTCTCCCTGCAAGCCACATTTACTGTGTGTACGTGAAAGCACATTACACTTTCTACTGTGCCTTTCACTCAATTTGTGCTTACAGTCCGTGTGAAATTACCATGTGGTTTACAAAGGCAATAGGTTATTACTCAGTAAGTGACTGGGGCGGTCTTTTAGAAATGCATTTTGTGAGGAGCACTCAAAAGGTGCAGATCAGAGTTGGATTTGTCTTAGATCAGTAAGGTCACAAGATAACAGTATTCGAAAACATTTACTAAAGCTGCAGCTGAGAACATTATTTCAGCATTTATCACTCAGAAAATTACAATCTGATCTTACTATATTGAAGGCTTTGTAAAATTAATTCAGCAAGAGTCAGCTTCAAAGGAAACAAAAAATGCCTGTGGAGCATGAGCAGCGGTATTTGTATCATTCTGATACAAATAAAAACAGTTTACTAAGTATCTGCTACGACTCAATTTAATCATTTAACTAATTCATTGATTTTAGTTTGGTATTGGCAGATGCTCTATGTTTTCATTTCCGTATTGAGCCAACTCTTGAATGAAACTGCTGAGGGCTCCTTAGAATCAGTAAATGCAGCCACATGCACAAACTTATGCACCCACCAAAGTGCATCAGTAACTCAGTGAGCATAAGACTTCAATTTGAATGTTTTGTGTTATTAAATGTTTATGTTAATTTTCTCTTTCTTATTTTATTTTTTATTTTGGATATAAATCAGTGTAGCTCCACTGCACATTTTTAAAAAGGATGTCTTTACTCCTGGTCTGTAAAGGTTTCCATACTGAACTTAATGTAGGTCTCCACAAAGTTGCGCCTGCTGTTTAAAGGTGCACCTTACAGACGGGTTGGTCTATTTGATAGGTAGCATGCAACAAAATGTGTCTTAAGAAAATTGCGAAAGGCTTTGTGAATATGGTCCATCGCTTTGGAAAATACACACTGTACTAAACATGTAGGCAGTACCTAAGACATGTCTTAAATGTGCAGAAAAGTCTAAATGTGAATATTATTTAGGCGCTTTTCTGTCTTTCTGTAGCTCCATGTGGAGGACAGTATGGTGGATCTGAAGGAGTTGTCTTGTCTCCAAACTATCCTCTAAACTACACTACAAGACAGACTTGTTCTTACTACATCACTGTGTCCACACAGTTCGGTAAGTACCTAAATGAACACACCAGACATGTTGTAAATGAAACCTCCAACAAAAAAGCTAATTTGTAACCTAATTAATTTCTCTGACATTTTTTTGTCTTCTTGCCTGTTCATCTTCTTCAGTGGTGTTTGGTCAGTTTGCTGTTTTCCAGACAGCGATGAATGACTCAGTGGAGCTGTTTGATGGAGCCAATGAGAATGCTCGGTTGCTCAGCTCCCTTGCTGGGTCACATTCAGGTGAGTCTCCTATTGGCTGACAGTAGTGTCAAACACAGCTAAAGGAATGGGTTGTTTGCTTGTTTTTTTCCATTATTGTGACTTAGCATGACATTATATTTTTAAAAAGCTGCCATTTAGTTCTAATATTTTAAATTTCCATGTTTCCCTTTTTGTGCTCTTGTGCACATCTTTGAAAGAGTAAAATAATGAAATAGTCTGTAAGAAAGCAGCTCTTGGGGGCCGTAGAACACAGCAGCAGTGGTCGTTATCACAATTTATTTGACAGTGATGTATTTGGTGAAAATCCATTTTGGGTTATCTTCACAAGAAGAATCAGCAGTGGAAAGTGTAACACTGGGACCATACAATATACAGTAGCACTGATACTTCTTAACACAATTCTCCATGGGTTTCCTTATCCTCTAACTTTTAGTCATCCCAGCTCTGCAAAATTTTGAGTCACTACACAGGAACACACTCAGCATGGATGGAAATTGAAAGATGAGGCAAAATCGATGTAGATGTAGTATGAAGAAATATTGATTAACGTAGTTGTTGGCAAAATGTGCTCTCATTGCCTCAGAGTTTCGTGTTCTTCTGTTGTGCGTAATGGCCAAGGGGCATGCTGCAGGGGAACCCCACTGGAATTGACATTTAGTTTCTTTCTATAGAAATCAGGGCTTTTAAAATATTTTCTCTGTAATGTTTATTCAGTTGCATGCTTGCACAAATACACTGGTAAAAATTAAGCAGTTTAATAAAGGATAAGACCGGAACTGCCAATAAAAATATCTTTACAATATTAACATACAGTAGAATTTTATGATAAAACATTAGTTTTACATTAGGCTTACATTTTTGCTTTTGGTATGCTTTTTGTACCTTCCTTCATTGAGTGGATCAGTGAGCTTATTTCAACATAACATTAACAAGGAGGATGTGACAGTTTTTGTTTAGCTAAATGTAGCTGCACATTATGCAATTCAACTACTATTCATCTTAGTTCAAAGAAAAGAGGCCAGTTTATATAATATAGAATGGGTGGTTTATTCCTTAATGTTAATTTTGGTTTGAAATTCACCTTTTGGCTAAAACTGGCAGCAAAGAATGAAACAAACACACCAGGCTTTACAAAATAATATTAGGCGCATCATTACCCTATGACACGTGCACGAATACACATGCACACTCACACACACACACACACACACACACACACGGGCAAACAGCTTTGTAGCACATTGTTCCAGCTAGCTGACTGATTATCCTGACACACAAACATATTAACACACATACATGCATACTGAACTTACACACACACACACATCCTGGCTCAGCTAATGACGGTTCTAAATGTCAGCCACACCGGACCATGTTTTCCTCATTTATCACTGTTATTTCGTTTGCTTGTGTATGTGTGTGTATATATATCTGCCTGGGAGTCGGTGTGTATGTGTGTGTTTGTTCCTACGTTCTTATTATTGTGAGGATCACATTTTGCCACAAGGCAAAAAGGAAGGAGAAATCCTGCTAAGTGGTTATGGGTGCTATACAACAGACAGGCTGTGTATGTTTGTGTGTGTACGTGTGTGTTCATTTGGAGCTGTATTTTTGGAAATAAAAGTGCTATGTGTTTTCAGGAGAGAACATTTAAGCTTTTTATGTCTGCATTATCATTAATTTTGAATAGTGAATTAATTTTAATAATTTTTATATATGTGTGTGTGTAATTGTTTGTCCCAGGAGAGACATTGCCATTGGCAACTTCCAATCAAATTATGCTGCGGTTCAATGCTAAGAGTGGCCAGTCAGCTAGAGGTTTCCACTTTGTCTACCAAGGTAACTCTGTCTTTCTATCGATCTTTCACTATCTTTTATCAGAGTCATTCTAATGATAACTATATTTCTTTTTTTTTCTCTCCTCCTTCTTCTAAAATGATTTAATTACCGTCATCATTGAAGCTGTGCCTCGCACCAGTGACAGTCAGTGCAGTTCAGTGCCAGAGCCTCGGTACGGCAGGCGGATCGGTTCAGAGTTCTCAGCTGGTTCTGTGGTTCGGTTTGAGTGTAGTCCAGGGTATCTACTGAAAGGATCCAGTGCTATGCGGTGCCAGGCCGTGCCAGGTGCCCTTGCCCAGTGGAATGCAACAACACCAACTTGTATAGGTTTGTCAGCTGACCTGAAATGTACTGAGAGTATAACCAGCTAACATATACACCTTCAAGTCTTACTCCAGTCTTTTTTTGTGAATCATTCAGTACTGTGTGAGTTGGGATTTTGACATTAATTCTAACAAACTAAATGTATGCCTGCGTGAAATCTCTCTCTGCTGAGAGCAAGCCTTTTACAAGCAGCTTCAACTGTCACCTCAGTTTATACCATAAATAATGTTTGTTATCATAGTTTCTCTCTCTGGCTCCTGTAGTGTTAATTTGAACACCATATTGTCCCTGGGTATGAAGAGCCATATTCCAACAACCTGTCCTATCTGTTAGCTATTTAGTTAATAAACTTTGCCAAGAAATCCATATTTTATGTCTTTATTCTAGTTCCCTGCAGTGGCAATTTGACTGAACGTCGCGGTACAATACTGTCTCCTGGCTATCCTGAACCCTACCCAAATAGTCTCAACTGTCTGTGGAGGATCCATGTCAGTGAAGGGGCTGGGATACAGGTGCAGATATGTATACATATACACTAAATATAATGTATAAACACTTATTATGGAAGATGCACATAAACTTGGAGGCTATTATGTTTATTTATTTTCATTTTTTGCTATTTAGATCCAAGTGATGACGTTTGCTACTGAGCACAACTGGGACTCTTTGGAGATCTACGATGGAGGAGACATGACAGCTCCTAAATTAGGGTCATTTTCTGGTATGACAGTATGCTCTCTCACACACACACAAACACAAACTCATGCACAGACTCCCATGCACACAAGCACTCCAGAAATCTATGATGGATGAGATATGACAGCTCATAAACTATAGACCCACACACATAGCACATATGCACACTCGATCATGAACACACACACACACAAGATCTATGATGAATTAGATATGACAGGTCTTAAACTATAGATATACACATATGCAGCACACCCTGGCGATCTATGATGGATGAGTCGTAATACCAAAAAAATATGATATGCATCTTAAATAAATAATAATTATTTGAATTCTTCCGATTTCCTGGACGTCAGTGAGAGGAAGAGAAGAAAGGAGGAAGTTAGGGAGGTGATGTGTTTACCATGAGCTTTGAGTGACGGATGGTAGAAAAAGAAGGTGAGATAGAAGACGGGGAGGGATAAAGAATGATCTAACCTTTTACTATTTCCCAGCGGAGTTTCCCCTGTGACCTGCCCCAAGCACATACCTGTCACACACCGATCACACATTAAACAAGCTGCCCACAGGACAACACACGCACACACACACACACACACACACACACACACACACACACACACACACACACAAATGACTATGCCCAACGGCACATTGGGGAGCTGCCCACTATAACCACAGTGATCTGATGTTGGCCACTAAGCAGCTTCACACTAAAATGCTAGCTGTCCACAGAGGGTGAGGGGTCGTTCACCTTCTGTGCACATAATTTCCCAGCTGGTCGTGGGATTTAAACCATACTTGTGGTCAAAATCTTGCTTGCTGAAAAAGTTTTACCATGTATTTTTCCACTTTATTTCTTTCTGTTTTGTATGCCCAGCATTGGGTTACATAAACTTTGATGGTATTTTTTATATAAATTAATTATATTGTCATCATAATTGTTTGTGTATGACAGAAATTGTGAAGTGGGAAAGAAAAACTCATCGACTGGTTCTGTCATGTGTTTATCTCTGTCTTTTTACAGGAACCACGGCTCCTGCCCTCCTCAACTCAACGTCTAATCAGCTCCTTCTGCACTTTCAGAGTGATATCAGTGTGGTGGCAGCAGGTTTTCACCTAGAATACAAGAGTGAGTGAAAGCTTTTCACATAGATAGATAGATAGATAGATAGATAGATAGATAGATAGATAGATAGATAGATAGATAGATAGATAGATAGA
>JAPMOB010144658.1:0-10203 GCA_029875015.1 Lepomis gibbosus | reverse complement strand
GTGTGTGTGTGTGTGTGTGTGTGTGTGTTGGGGGGGTGTCTCACGGTGTGTGTATGAATGAGAGGAGGAAAGAAAAGAAAAGAGAGAGAGACAGAGAGAGAAGGGAAAATTGTGCCACATTCATTCGAAAACTCTGAAATTCTGAAAATGGAAGTATAATGAGTTTTTTAATTAAGTCCCCAACTTAATCATGTTTTACATAGGACAAGCCACCATTAATACCCTGGTAATTAATTGTTTTGGAAACTTTTCACAGTGTCTGGTGATAAAGTTTTAATCAGGCAATGTGGTGTTCTTGCCAAGCCATGTCACCCAGATTTTTAATCATTTAGAGTTTGGTACTGGTTAATGCATTTTGGCAATCAAGTAGCTGTGAGAGAAGAGTTGACTCTTGTAGCAGCCAAGACGGACATCATGCGTTATTCCTGATGCATGGGAAGCAGGAGAATGCTGGGATGTCTCACCTAAGGGTAACATGCTACTTCCGCCTGACTGGATACCTGCTGAGACCTGCAAAGAAGAGGGAGAGCAGAAGAGTAATCAGCCAACAGTAGACGATGAGAGATGGAGGCCGGGTTGTTGAGGGCAAAACATGTTTTCCTTGTCAGAACAACAAGAAAATGCATTTTTCTTTCTTGACAAAAACTCAGGTGCACTTCACAGTGAAGGGATAAATTCAAAGTCAGTTTATATTAAAGGTAAGGTGCAACATTTAGACATGTCACTCTGTCTTTGCCTGTGGTTTGGGTTTCTTTACTGTGTATGCTGAATGAAAAAGGTCTGGATATTTTCTTTCTACAGCTAGATAAAGCAAATGATTAAAGTTTATTAGAAGTGCTTTGAGGGAGAGAGCGTTGCTTCCCCCCTAAACTTATGCACTCACAATTACATAGCTGGCACTTCAACAGTCTACCTACAGTACTTCTTTGTGCGTGCAAAACTATGCTATGATTATTCCACTGCCAGTTTCTCTGCTCCTTTCCTGCCGATCCTTTGGCTCGCTTGCCGTCTCTGGTGACAGTTTTGTTTTCTCCTGCTTACTTAGACTGGAACGTCATGGATGTCTTTTTTTATGTCTTTGTATACAGTTTGACAGGGGTAAGATTCGCTTTATGTTGCTTTCTTATTGGATGTCAAGTATCATCTCCACTCATGTGGTAGGGAAACATTTTAATTCTTGTATAGCTGATTGCTACATCTAAAATAACTCTAAATTAAATAATAAAGATATGTGTAATCATCTCTCCTAAATTATGGTAATATACAACTAGGGATGGGGTTTCAAAGCAGTTTAGCAAAATCTAATTTGAGTTCCAACTTTGCTAATCCAATCCACATCCTTCCAAAACTTTAATCCAGGCTTTTGTTGAAGCTAAAAACCGCACAGTGGAAACAATATCACTTTATCATTCCACAAGTAGTAGTATTATGAATAGCAGATACATATTTAAGTAAGGCATCCCCTCCCCTTGTCATGAGTTCCCTGCCACAAATATTGCATTTTGCAGTAGCTTTTTTGTCTGTTGTAAAGTGTATGCACACTTTGCCAACACACAGAATGTTCAGATATGTTTGCATCTGCAAAACATTTATTGTCAAAATATTTAATCAGCCAGATCCATAGAATGTCTGCTCCTGATTAACATTTATATAGTTAGGTTTAGGCAACAGTAAGCATTTGATTAAAGTTGGTCTAATTATTCAAAATGTTAATGCTGAATTGAAGCATGAGACAATGGAACATAATGAATTCCTTAATATTTAACAAAAAAAAATACAACCTTTCCCTAACCTTGACTCAGATATTTTCTTCCTAAGAAAAATAACAGCATCAGCAATTTAATCAAATGCCCAATAACCATATTACGTTTATGTTCAAGTGACAAAGACCTCTAGTGGTTACAGGAATTATAAACACTTTTACATAATTATAAACAAACACCCATTCCGACCTTCTCTTTATGACATCTATGCAGCACAAGGATGTCACCCTTCCTGGGCTGGAAATGACTTTGCCAGTGAACAATTCAGCCAGAATAATTACATTTCTTTCAAAGTATATTCGGGAAAGCTAATTAGTTCTGCATGAAAATGATCTGTAGGAGACAGAATACAAATGTGTTTACATCACATTACTTCTACCCTCTGTTAAATTCCCTAAAAAATCTTTACAATTTTTGTTCAGGCCTACCAGCTACCCCACCATTTTGAGCCAATATCTGCCTTCAGGGATATAATGTAAGTTTTTTTTCACTGAAGTTAACTTTTGCTGGCTTAGGTCTTGGGTTTCTATTGATGTTTATTGCTCCTGGCAAAGTTCACATGCATATGCATTGTTTGCTTGCTTTGATTATTGTATTTCAACATTTTTAAATTACTTGGATAGGTTTAGGAAAAAATCATACTTTGCTTTGAAATAAGTATGTTAGTTACGTACTTAAAATAATTAAGGTATGTAAATTAAGGTACGTACATAACTTAAATAGAAGTCTGTGTTGACTATTGGTTTATTAAGGGAAATGAAGGGCTCCAGGGTGATCCAACCATCCCGACATCCTCCCTACGTGGAATTGTCTTGACTTCGACATCAAAACAAATGCTAGACAGATGCATCCAGAAATGATACTTTAGGGATACATTTTCATAGTTTCACACATTGGACAACTCAGTTATTACAGTGTTATGCACTTTGGTTAACAGAGGAAACTTTTTCCTGTAGATTTGGCCCAGGAGCAGGGTGCATTCTCTTGCAAAGCATTTTTTAGTCCAAAAAACAGCAAGATCTTATAACTCCTATACCCAGACATACACATGGGCATACACACATACAAACAGAGCCACAAATCCCTCTGGCCTCCCAGCTTGCCTTCTTCCCCTGCTGCGCTTGATCAGGCATCCTTTCTTCATCTGCAGAACACAGAGAAATGGCTGTGGTCCCATGTAGCCTTGTTTTCATCCTGCCTTTTCCATTTTAAGCCCCAGAATACCACTGAAAAGGCAGCTTCATTTTGACAAACTCTTTTAGGTGTCCATCTACTTACTTGTTAGTCTGCCTGGCCAGGGGCCTGCAGGAGCAGCAATCCCTGCAGTGACTTCTGTCTCTTGTCAGATTCAAGGCTTCACCGTGGGAAGTCATATTGATGGGGGAACAACTGGCCCTTTGGTTTTGATGATGGAGAGAGACTGCTGGAAGATTTCTAATAAGACGAGAAGGGCCTGAAACTGGTGTTTTCAAGGGTTGTTTGAGTAAGGTGTAAAAAGTATATAGGGATAAAATGTAAGAGAGGAAACCAAAAAAGCGGAGATGATGATGGAAGAAAGTGTGGATATATGGATGTACAGCCTGCTTAGCTTTTGTAGTACAACCACTTTTAAAGCCCAGCTTAAGCTCAATGAATCTTTCATTTGTGACTTCATCTGAGCAAAAGACTACCTGAATTTAACAAATAATTGGACTTGCAGTTGTTTCCTCTGAGGAGCCAGTTTGAGTGTGCAGTCGGTGAACACTGATAAGAGAGGATTTAACAAAACCAAACTAAAACAACACAAGACTTGAAGCTGCTTTTATGTACTTTGCAGAAAAACTGTTGAGATCAGTGGGAGCTGTCCATGTCTATTAATCGATGACAGACCAAAGCTGAGGTCTTTATTGGATGTTGTATGAAACTGCACTGATTAGGCCCCTGGCTAAGCTGCCTGCCTCTAAAATGCACGCCTAAATTGTGTATCTCCAGGAACAACATAGACAAGGAAACACATGTTTAAAAACTGTACTATGTAAGACATTCCTGTTCTCCAAGGTTTTTCAAACCTGCACATTGTATGCATCACTTGTATTTATTTGACCAGGCTATTAGCTCAGTTTAATAATTTCCTCTTTTAATTTTATTGTTTTAATCAAGTTTTTTGTTTAAATCATTGTTGTTTAAATCATGATTTTAATATCCGTTGCCTGTCAATTATCTACTTACTTTATTTGAAGTATCTTTGTATCTGTATTTGTATCTTTGCATCTGAAAAGCTCTTTGAATGGCTACAGCGTTTGGCGCTATAAAAAAACTTGCCTTGCCTTGCCTTACTACATCATTGTGTGAGAATGAGAGAGGAGTACCCTAGAAATGGGGAACCTCAGGATGAGGACTTTATTAAGCTGATCCCGTGCAGATCCCGAGGATTTTCATTAATACATTTGATGTTTCCATTACTGATGCTATACCATTAAAATCAGTAACGTAGTAAAGTTACTACACCAAGACACCACTTCCTGCATGGTTGCCATTTGTATAGACAGATTCTTTTCTAGTTAAGGTGAGGTGAAATGACAATGTCATGTTACCTTACATAAGGAGGAATTCAAGGAGGCATAGTTGGATTGGTACTTGATAAAAGTGGAGTGAGTGGATTAATTTGTTCTTTTTGATTAAAAAAGTATGAGACAACAACCTTTACTGTTATTTGCTATTGGACTAAGGTTTGACAGTGAAAATAATTAGCAAACTTCTAAAAATGTACAGATCCATTTTATGCTCAGAGATCATTCCCTTCACTTTCTGTTCACTTTGAGTTACTCAAAGGTCTCCTTAATTACTAGGCCTAGAAGCAGCATTGATGGTTCTGATTTTTGTGAGCAGCACACTGACCTGAGGCAAGCAACAAACTTTCCACTCAGCTGATTCACACTTTCCATGCCCTTCCCAAGCTGTCTGTTTCCTACCTGCACAGCCCACTGTAGTCCCAAGGCTAAGAGATTATCATGTTGATCTCAAAGTGTGAATCAATTAAGCTCTCACCACATTTGCAATCAATAAACAGCAAAGCCACTGACAGGCTTTTGCCTCAATCCTTCTCCCATTGTCAAAATGTCCTCTAAAGCACCTAAGCCCAAACTCCTGTAGAGACAGCCAAACAAAATGACTATTCCAAGCATGTCTATATCGACAGATACTAAGCAAGGGGACTTGGGGGGACCGGGGGGAACAATAGAAAAGGGGTTTTCAAGAATCAGAGATGGATTTGTGTCATGATTGTCAATGATCTATTCTCTTGCCCTCTCAGTCAGACAGTGAAGCCCAATTTGTATTCCTGTTTCTTTTTTGTAACTGTCAGGGAGACAGACGTGTGTCCATGTCTGCTGCTGGGGCAGTCAATGAGCCATTGATTTGGAGAACCGTGTTGATGTCTGAGATGCCTACGTGATGGATGGGTCCCATCTTAAACAGAGGGTAAAACAAAAAAAAAACAGTAATAACAAAACAAGCAAAAGTATATAGTAGCTTTAAAACTTCATACAGTCCCCACACAGCCATGTCATAGAGTGCTTCCATGATTGCTTTGATGGTCATTTGTTTTTTTATCTGTTTTTATCTTATTATTTTCCTTTTCCCTTTCCCTTTTCAAAAAACATCAAACATATTTCAAGGTGGCCATTTGAGCACACAATACATATAATGTGACATGATGGGTGTGTGTGTTTACTGTACGTCCGTGTGTGTGTTACACAAATGCCACCTAATGATCTACTGTGAAGTCCTTTCATTATTGTCTGGCAATGGAAAGCTGTCACTTGAGAAGCCAATTGTAATTCACATCGTTGCAGTATTTCATATGATTTTCCTGCACCAATATGTCAAACAAAAAAGCTATTTTCACCACAAGACCATAAAATCATCAAAGACATAATGCCTACTTTTGGTATGCATGTTTTTACAGCATGTGTGTTTGTTGTGCGCCGGCAGCTGTGTGTGCTGATAGTCAGTTTTGCCAGTTTTTGTTTGCACGAGGGTTTATTTTAGTCAATGTTTCAGAAAACATCAAGATTATAGGAAGGGTGGAACACAAGGCAAAATTACGCCAGTTGATGCGTACCCAGCACAAAAATATGACTCGTTAGTTCAATAGAGGGTGCGAGCAAACCCTCATTATTATGTTCTATTATTGTGTATTCTGTCAGAAAGAAATAGATCAAGCAATGGTTGTTGCAAAATGAACAAATGGTCTGCTTTGTGAGGATAGACATACTGTATCCACTGTGTTTGTGTGGTGAGCCTTTGGGACTGGAGTTGAACTGCAAAAGAGAAGCTAATGAAGCACAACACAGCTGTATGTAAATATCTAAATACACATGCAACATACACATGAACTGAACTGACAATACACACAAACAGTACAAAACATAGTCAACGTAGCAAAAAGAAATGTGGAAACTTTAACTAATTACACACAAAAACTCTTTTGTCTCTGTGTATTTACTGGCTCATTGTAGTTTTCTATTAATGTGAAAGATAAATAACAGTTGTTGGGACATAGAGGTATCATTATACCACACGTCATTCTCATATAGTGTGACGACCCCAGAACCCCGTGTCTTGGTCCTGTGTACTGTGTGTTTGTGTACGTGTCTTGCAGGTCAAAGTGATAGGCAATTAAACTACCTGGCCAGTGTTCTCGTCTACTTAAGCCTGACTAACCAGACGCCCTGGTGAGAATCTTCACCTTCCACCTAGCTCCCGCTGCGCTTCTGTTTTTACATTGCCTTATTTCTACATTGACAACATGCACTCTATATTAATCATTGCACTCATGTACTTTCCTACATCACTGATTCCATCTTCCACATTTCATTGTTAGTATTTCCAAGTAAATACCTTTAAAAAAATGAGCAGCACGATGTCCTAGCAGCACGACATCCTAGGATGTGTTATCCTATCCTAGTGGATAACACTGTGGCCTCACAGCAAGAAGGTCCCGGGTTCGTATCATTTGCTTCCATTTAAGAATAGGAGACAGCTTCACTATCTGTAGCCACTTAATTTGAACCATTTGTAGAGACGCAACTCGTCATTCAAGTCATTTAGGACCAACAAGTAAAAGCAATTACACTCAATCTTTTATTCTATTTATTTCTCAATGGCAACAATATAATTGACAATCCAAACATGATACTGACCCAATTGTGTGCCCTTCTGTGTGCTTAAAACATTGTAATCAAGGACAAATATGTACCTATCTGAGCCCTGGCTGAATATAGGCTGAATACTGGCTGGAGCTTGTTGTAAAAGCTGTCATTTGAGACAATGATCCCTAAATGAGCTGTAATGATGTAAAAGGATGGGTTAACACTTCCAATCCTTCCTCATCACCCTGCATCATCCACATTAGTCTAAGTGCCTTGATCATCCATGTGCGAACCCTCTGGGAGAATGGGGTGGGATGTGTTGGTGGTGAAGATGTGGTGGCACATTCCTCCTTGCATCATATGAAACCCCCATTTCACGGCTGACTAACCTGATGGAAAGTAATAGGGGGGCCAGGGAAATGATGAAGTGACATGGCCAATAACTTTCATTATGTGTCTGTAACCTTGTACCATTCACTAATTAATTTTCCACCGGCAGTCACATGCCACTATGTGTTTGACCACAGAGGAACATCCCAGGTAATCTCTCCTTGCTGGCTTCAGCATGGATGGTATTGCCAGACAGAACCAAACTAGCGAATATTGCTGATACTCAAGCATTCCGTGAGGTTTTGTGGTGGAGACAAATATATCTGTTTGCTTTTGCAGAGTCAGATTTGTCCATCCCTTCCTCAGCTCCTTTTTATAGATCATAGCCTCTTGCCAGATGTAATCTGTCTTTCTTTCTCTCTCCCACATAGCTGTGAGGTGAGAGAAGTTTTTTTTGAAGTTCTCCATATCTCTTAGTTTATCATGTTATGTAGGATTAGTGTATAAGATAATAGGTACGCCTTCCAACTATTGATCTGAAACCATTTTTGCTAGTTCGATATCTCTATAGTCTTGAGCCTTAAATACTTTTTTAGCTTGTCTCCTCTTTTTCGTGACTGAACCTGTTTTTGTGTAGGGAAATAACCATTACGGATGATGTTAAAAGTAAAATATTGTGTACATACAGTGAGACTAATCAATTAACTTCTTTTATTTAATGATGCTGTGGGTTTATTCAAACTAGCTACAATGAGAAGAATCAGCAGAATGAATAATAGATCACAAGACCAAATCTGAACAGGCTAACAGAAAGCAGAAAGCTCCCTATCAGTTCTTATCCTCATATTACTGCTGGTATCAAACAATGGGCAGCTAAGTGCTCTGCTGTTCAGTGTTTAAACTGGAATTTCTGGAGTCTATTATAGTTTTATTGTATTTCCTATGTCATTATAGCAGTTTTTTCTTCAAAACACAATTAAACCTGGGACTGTAAATCTTGCCTTGTGCTTGGCAAACTCCTTCAACAACAACACAGTCAGCCCCATTTAAGGAAGCCCATGGGGGTTCATAGCGCAGGGAGGATGGCAGGATTTCAGCACCACCTAGTGGCAGCCTCTGAAGCAAGGCTTTGTTTGTGGAATAGGTTTAAACTGCATCCTATGAAGATTTCTTCATATTAATGCAAAACAAGGGAGCCTGGTCCAAGCACATAATCTCTGCTGTCAACTGAATTTGCACATAGAGGTCATATTGCCTTTACTGTAAAGATCATCCTCAGAAACAGTAAGAGGAATTTGACAGTGTTGAAGAGAGAGGGATATCTACATTGCCATTACCGTTTGATGCTTTCAGAGGCATTAGGGGAACAGCTCAGTGGCTCATAAGCCAAATGGTGTGGTATGAAACTGTCATTAGAGCAATGATATCATGAGAAGCCAATGGGCAATGGAAATTATAACAGAAGAGAATATCATATCATAGTTGCTTGATGTATATTGTTTTTCTCCGGGGTATATCATCAAATCAGAAATGCTGCTTCCCAATAATGTCTTATTTTTTCTTTGAATTTTATTTTATACATTCTTGATGATTATTTTCTCTTTAAAAGCAAACACAACTAATCCAGTGCCATTACTAACGATTCAGATTTTCTACTGCACAAGTCCATCCTAATCACATTAGTTTTAATGAAGTGTCATTTCCCTTTCACACCCACAAACAGATAATTATTTCAGTCTTCTTGCTTTTATGTGTTTTTCGTCTTGTTGATGTGCTTTGTATTTCTTTGCAAGAAGTTCAACCATGTAATGACATTGTGGGGAAACAACTTCTCTATCGCATTGCTTCTCCCATATCTCATTTTTCTATGAATAAATGCAAAGGGCAAATTGAACCACATGCAAACACCACCTATCCCTGGACAGAGCCTGTGACCAAAGACACTGGCAGAAAAGAAAGAGACTCCTTAACTATGGAGTTTCATTTTGGCATTGAGGCTCAGCATACCACAGAGACCAGGGAACACACTCATGATGAAAAAGAATGTCCTAGATTTTCAGAGAAAGAAGGGGGTGGGCACGGGGAAAAGAGATTAAAGGATATGTTTTGACAGTCGTAGCCCGTTCCAGACAAAGTCCTGCACCGCATTCAGGGTCTATGCTCTTTCTTCCTTTTGCCAATTCAGATACAGTCACGATATGAATCAGGGTCGGGGTCTTATTCTTTAAAATAACTAGCCAAGTTTTGCAGTCACTCCATTTGCTAAACAAACCTGATGAATTGAAAGTTGGCCAGTGACCACAAGATGAGGTATTGCTCTTTATATTTATGAGCTATTTGAAA
This sequence comes from Lepomis gibbosus, assembly GCA_029875015.1. NCBI lineage: Eukaryota > Metazoa > Chordata > Actinopteri > Centrarchiformes > Centrarchidae > Lepomis > Lepomis gibbosus. Next base: position 635 of record JAPMOB010144658.1, on the reverse strand, counting down.
TTATACCTATATCCACCAAACAAACAATCATCCCTCTTTTCTTCACCCCCCAGCACACACCTCATAAATCCTCTATATGAGCCTCCCCTCTGCCCTCTATCTCTCTATCCTCCCACGACTATCTTTAACTAACTGGCTCTCCTCCCCACCTCGTCCAAGGGTAGTCTTGGTCTTTTCTCTCTCTCGTTCCTCTGTCAGTGAGGTATACCTCTCTCTCTCTAGTAATAATAAGACTTTGAAAGGCTGATGGTACCACTCTGGCTATTCATTACAGCCAGCCCATGGTTCTAGAAAGATCACTTGTTGATGCCCATTATGACAGAGAGAGGCAGGGAGAGAAAATGGCCAGAGAGGTAGCGGTGGGTGGGTCTCTGCTAGGCAAACATAGCCTTGGCTATTTCAAGGTTGTCATGTGTCATGCTGCCCATGGGCCTGTCTACACACGGCTGTCTTTGCACAAGCCCGACATTATGAATGGCTATCGAGGACCCCAACTGTCCATCAAAGGAGTATCAGAGACATGTCTCAAGGCTGGGGTGAATATAAGAACTGAGATATGGTGTTTTTCATTTTGTAGCAAGTTCATCATTAGCAATCAATGATGATTGTCCCTTTTGCATTGTAACATTTTTTTT